>WAAB01007617.1:115255-195086 GCA_013389865.1 Piaya cayana | reverse complement strand
TATTTATATATTTGTAGAAAGATTTCTTATTATCCTTCACGGTCTTTGCCAACCTGAATTCTAGTTCAGCCTTAGCCCCTCTCATTTTTTTCCCTACATGATCTCACTTCCCTCCTATAGTCCATCCAAGAGGCCTGTCCCCTCTTCCAGAGCCTATAAACATTTCTCTTCTTCATGATGTCCCTTGAGATCTCTCTACTCAACCAAGCTGGCTAGTTGCAGTTTGGGCTCTTGGTGGGGATTTGGACCACCTCGATACCAGCTGGCCCGTATTCTTCTGTAGTGTTCTTGTAGCCAAGCTGGTAAAATAGACTAGATTGGACTGTAAGCTGGGGAAAAAAATGGCTGGACCCATCAGGTGCAGAAGAGGGTTGTTAAAGGTAGTGTTTGAGTGGTGTTCCTTGGGGGATAGGTACAAGGACTAGCACTGTTTAGCATCTCCATGCTAAATATGATGGAGATACAAGACATTGCCTTTGTTATAGAGATGATGGAGGCAGGATATGTTGTGTTCCTCTTGTACTGGAGATCCAATTGCTTTAAGTACCTTTGTTAGCCCCCTTAACAGGTGCAGAGAGAATATTTTCTTGTTTGGATTTGTTTGTAGTTTAGAAATTCACTGGGAGCTGGGAAAAAAACGTGGAAGTAGTGGTACGTATTCCTCCTCCAACTCCTTCCCACAGCCTTGTTATAAAAGTGAGCAGCAGAAGACACAACTCCAGGTCCTGCAACCCAGGAGGAGGAGGGTCCCATCTTTAATGTAAGAATATATGCATTGACTCCTGGAGCAGTTGCAGTGAGCACCTAATCCAATCATATATTGAACTGCAGTTGGTCTCAGTAGGAAATAACACCTCTGTCTGCATTTAGAAATGCTGAGCTGCATTTTGGAAATCTGGTCTGTTGCAACTGGAGATAAATCTGTCAGCTTCACTTTACCTACTTTTACACCCCTTTCATTAAAGCAGTTTGAAGTTGCAGGCTTGTTGTTAAGAAGGTGTCATTTGCGCTTTGCCAGGCTTCAAATTCAGCTGCCTTAAAGGATCCTGAATCTGTCCTCTGGTATTGATAGTTTCCCCTATTCAAGCTGTTGCCTTTGCAGTTTCTGTGGGGTGACACAGGCTGGGATAGACTGCAATTTTGTTTTCTTTTCGTCTTGTGGTCACATCGTGGCAAGACCATGTTACCAACTAGTTGCAAGTAATATCTCTTGCTTCAGATCCAGTTTTCCAGAGGAAGCTGATTGCTGGTGGTAGAGCCACAGTTTGTGAAGGATGCAGGGTGCTGGGTGCCTCCTCCAAGAGCCCAATGGTGGAGGGAAGGCTGTGTTGCCCAGTGGGATGAGAGGAGAGTATGTCACTTTATATAGGCAGGAGGAGTGCACAGCTAATTCCCAGCAGTGAGTTTTGAAGTGAAGCAGAGGTACTTGGCAGATGCCTGTGTATGTGTTGGTTTGGTTTGTTGGGGTTTTTTTTTTAACAGCCAATCAATAAAATTTAATGTTTGAAGGGGACAGGAGGGGGCTGATTTTTATTCCTTCAGGATGGTTTTTTGGCTGCTGTTCTGGGGGATTGGAGTTGTCTGGGTTCTTCAGGACTGCCTTGCCAGATAGAGCTCTGCCTACTGTAGGAATGAGGATGGGGGAAAGCATTTCTGGAAAAGAGAGCTTTTAAATGAAGATGCTTTTTAAAAGTCTATGCAGGTGCTGCTGCGTTCTTTTGCCCTGAGTCTCTTAACATTTGTTCAAGGCCCTAGAGGGATCTATATCTAGCAGGATATGGGTGCAACTGCTCAGTCAGGATCTTTGTGTTATTTGAAGTTTAGCTTTTCTGACAATGGCTTTCAACAGGGGCAGACAGTCACTGAGGTGGGAGGGAGGGAAAGGAGTAGGTTGACTGCCTGACCAGCATTACGTGCAAAATAAGGACCTCATCTCATACATTCAGCTTTGATCTGGGCGTCTGCCTTTCTCACACAGCTTTTCTGTGTCCAGAAAGAGAACCTGCAGCAGTGCTTTCATGTTAAAACTTCTGGTTTAGACAGAAGACAGTGTTCTTGCTTGGAAGTCAGGATTTTGCTCCCTATGGGGTTGCCTGTTATCTGGTTACAAGGCAGTATGTGGTGAAGGCATGATGGGGAGTGGTAGTACACCAAATGCTGCAGCTGTAATTGAACTGTACCAAGCCTCACCTGCTTTTATGTTATTAATGAGTTCAAACTATTTATAAGTAAGAAATAGTGTGAAAAGAGGTTTGTTTGCCTCTGGAGGAAGGCCCTTTAAAGGTCTCGGAGCAATGCTTTTATGGTGTGTGGTCTGATAACGCCAGTCTAGCTGAGTGGCGTGGTGGGTCTGGCACTGAAGTGTCTGAGTGAAGCATCTGGCACCCAGCAGAGCCCAGCATCCATCCTCATCTGAACATCTTCTTCCTTATCACTCCCCAGGAGGATATGCAGCCTTTGACTGTCTGGTGCAATGTTAAAATGGCTCCAAATGGTTGCCATGCTTGGGCTGAACAAGTGGTCAAGTGTGATTGGATTGAGGTGTCTATGACTGCCAGAAACACTGTTCTGCTCAGTCAGCTCTGCTGCTGCTGGGTGTCTCCATGTTACAGCAGCCCTGGGAGTATCTCTGGAGTGTAGGTCACTGTGCTTCATCTCTGGGTGGCTTGGAAGGGAGGCATTTCTTCCTTCCCATTTCAAGAGCTTATTGCCAAACTGCCTGGTGACCTTTGGTCAAGTGAAAGTCTTGCAGGTAATAGTAGAGCATAGGTCAGTGTTGGCTTCCAAACAGGAAATAAGAGGATGAAAAAAACAATGGTATGGATCAGATTTCAGGGGCATTAAATAGACTGCTGTTGGTGTTCTCAAATGTGATTGGATCTCAATGAAAAACAGATCTTCACTCCATCATTTTAAATCAATTTCATGCTTCAGCAGTTCTACCCACTTCTGTTGTCTCAGTACCACGGTCACAAATGGGATCCATGCAACTTGCAGAAGCTGAAGCATTACTGCAAACGCCCTTCCTGCACACAGCCCAGGGGCTATAAAGAGCTATAAAGGCCAGGCCAAGTTTCTTTTCATGTCTTCAAAACTAAGACCTTAAATCGGGCTGTTTAAAAGATTGCAGTGTCTTATGGATGATATATTGGAGAAAAAATAGAGACTGCTTGTCTGACTTCAGGGATTTAGCTGTGAGGCTGTGACCTCTAGAGGCTAAAAATAAGCAAACATCTTTCCATCATTCTCCGTTCCAGCAGAAATGTGTTCCTGTGGTGACACATTTCTGTGGCATCTCGTGAGTTCTCCCTTCACATGGTGATTCCTCTAACTTTGGAAGGGTAATTATAGCACGCTGTATATTTTTAACTTTTGACCATATTATTAGCGATAGACAGTTTGTTTGCAGAAGTCATTTTTATAGCTGTTCTTAAACTAACACCTTAAATTGGTAATGGACATCTAGACTCAGTAATATTTGTGCCTGAAGTGCCACATCGTTGGTTGGGTTTTTTTGCACATGCATATTTAAGTGCATATTACATTAGATTTAACTTTAAATAACCTCTGCTACTTTCTGAGATGTAATATATAGCCACAATTTGTGGAGAATAGTTTCTCTGTACTATACCCAGCATTGGTTACCCTATAAGCTCAGATGGAATCACAGATGGTGCTGCTGATATGGCCATGGGTCTTACTGCAAACGGAAAGCAGTGGGAGTGAAGTCTTGCATACCCTAAATAAACCAGCAAAGTAGTCTTGATTACTGTCTGTGGAGTTTCTGGGTTTTTTTTCTGATGTAGTGTATAGTTTCATGTCTTAATTTTTGTTCTTCATATCAGTTTCAAGGTGTAAATGTGCCAATCCCCATGCTTCTCCAGCAGTAAATAGAAGGAATCACGTCCGTGGTGCCTCAAAGGGAAGTGCAGATAGGCTATAACCTAAACTGAGGGGGATAAGTTACATGCAATATCAGAAACTGTTCTTTGTACTAAAGAACATTGGATTTTGTGGCAGAGACCGTAGCGATGCCTGCTGGTGGCAGCTCCTCTTCTCAGACCCGCTGGTGTTCATGCTTCCCATCTGTGCTGAATTCCACCATAACCTTATGTGCTGCAAGGGGAAAAAAAGACTTAGTATTCTATAAAACCAAGTTACGGTTCCAGGGCTGTAGTTGCTCCTAGCTGACCTTATTGCTGCCATCACCTGTGGTGCTGGGAACCAAGCAGGGTGCATGTGAATGGACCCTGAGTCTGCTCCTCTAGGCTGGTCTGTTTTTCCAGGGGGGGAAGGTGACAGAAGAGGGGATGGAGAATTTGTGCGCCAGAGAGTGGGGACTTCATTTTTCGTTGCTCTTTTGGTTAATTCAGTGTGTGCAACCCCCTGCCCTTTCCTAGCTGTGATGGGGAGGACCTAATCCTCATCCTAAAGGAAATCTGGTGTTCATAAGGAACCCAGTATTCAGAAGGTTGTGCCTCTGGGGCTGGTATGGTGTTAGGGCCAGTACGTCGATGACAGCGCATGCGTTTTTTTCTTGGAACTAAGACTTTTCTTGCATAAGCATTGCTGTGTTTGCCCTCTTGCTTTGAGAGACCCATGTTCTATCAGGTGGCTACACTCTGTCACCTGATAATTGTCTAAATATGGTGATATTGATTTGGTTAGCATTTTTCTTCTGTTTTCTTGATTTATGCTTGTGAACCTTTTTACTGTTTTTTTCTGTTAAATGATCTTAGCCTCTTGTTCTCAGTCTATTTTAAGGCTTAAATTGTTCCGCATACCATGATGGGAGTTTCACAGAGCATCACAGAATACTGTTATTTTCTTGACTCACTTAACTGATACACAGAACATTATCTTGTACTTCCATGTGCTGATCCTGCTGCCTCCAGGACACCTGGACTGAAGGTCTCCTTGGTGGAGCAGGCAAGCAGAGCCTTTCAAAGTTTGCAGAGGGTCGTGCAGATCACACGGATGTCAGACAAAGTGGAAATTATGGACTGAGCAAGTCTAGAAGAATTATAAAACCCTAATGAACATCTAAATAGCTTTGTAATACAGGAGTTGCCATAGAAACATAGCTTCTATGTCACCTCATCATCACAGTTGTACCAATATTCCCTCCTACTTCACCCAGTTGTAGAGCTGTTTGAAGCAGCTGAGTGTCCTTGGCTGGAATATCTTTGGGGTTTTCCATGCACGTTAGCAATGATAATCCAGCTGGCCTATCTATCGCAGGGGAGCCACAGGGTGCTTTGGCTTCAAGGGAGGGCTGCAAGGGCTGGGTCCCACTGGGTGTTGCTGAGCCCACCGGAGCAAAGAGTGGGCTGCTTGAGTGTACCGGCTCATGATGTAGGATTGGTGATTGCTCCTTCCAGCCATGGGACTGCTCTCTGCAAGGAGCGCCACTGCTCTGTGGTTAGCTAGGACATGCTGAGCACAGAGCCTGTGACTCCGAGCATTAATGGCTGTGGTCGTTATCACTGTGTGCAGACCAGGCTGGGCGTTTTCTCTGTGCGAACACACCCATGGAGAAGTGCATCCTTTTATTTTACAGACAGTACTAAAATATGTGGTTTTCCCACACCCTTCCTCTCTTCCCTGTCTCTGTTCAGGCTTGGGATAAGTGATTGGATAAGGAAAGAGCACGCAAATCCGTGACAAAGAGGAGTATAAGCATTTGCAAAATATGCTCTAAGTCCAATCCTCAACCATCCAAAACAAACTGTAAAGCATTCAGGGCAGGCAATGACAGCAAAACCCCAAAACAAACATCTGAGAAAAATAAAAAAAGCTGCCTGGTGAGTCCTGAGGGCTGCACTCTGCAGAGGAGCTAGGGGCACTGCAGGAATGGTGCCAAGCACCCAGGGGGTCTTTTCTTAGCGGAAAAACAAAACAACAACATTACCCCATAGACCCCTGTGCTACAGGGACTTAATTAAGCAACAGCATGTGGTTCTTGTGCTTCTTGATGATAACCGAGTGCCAGATGATGGGATGTAGTTGAGGTTTTCTCATATAAGCACTAGTATTATGCTGTAAAAATGAGACAGGCATTAAAAACAGTCCTACCGATTAATACTGGGAGTTGAGTGCTCTGGGTTGTTATGTATGAAATTAAACATTGCGGGTCTGATGTAAAATGCTTGCAAGACAGGTAATTAATAACATTAGAAACTAATTAACTGGAAGTCCCATGTAGCTGATGATGACTACGTGAGCAGACTTGATTTGCAAATCACTCTGAAAGTTGTGGAAACATCTGAGGGGGTTTCTTCACCCATGGGTTCCTGCTCCCTTGGCTGCAGAGGGGACAGCCCCGAACAGGGTCTTGGTGCAGTTCCAGGCTTGGGGTGATCCTTACCTGGAAACATGAATGAATGAATAGGCAAACAAGTACAGGTTTCTGTGTTTTCCTGTCCTGGTGACAAGGACCCAGTGGGAACCAACAGCTGCTGCCTGGAGAGGAGAATGCAGCAGGTCTTGATTTGCTTTGTGTTAATGAGACGGTGCCTTCCTCAACCTGCAGTCCCCTGGGCCTGGACCATGCTGGGTGACGTCTGCCAGGGCTGCAGTGAGGCAGAGTTGTGTTTGAGCTAATTTCAGTAATTAGCACTGAGACCTTCTCTGGTGCAGGCAGAATTTTTCCGCCTCTTCATCCTTCCTGCCTCTGTCCGGGAGCTGCAGCACAGGGATGGAGACGGATGCTCAGGGGCAGAATGTTCAGTGACTCCTTGTCCTAACAGCACCCCATTGTCCCCATGATCTCCTTCTGGAAAGCTACTGCCATGTTTCTTTATGGGATTCATTATCGATTCACTCAGAATGGGTTTTTTGGGGAAGGAAGGGGCAGAAGTTAGTAACTCTGCAGTCTGTCATGGATCCTGTCCCCTGGCTGCTGGTTGGCAGCATGGTTTTCAGTCTTGGCTGTGGGGTTTAGCAGGTGCTGTGGAGGTGCAGGAAGAGGGCAGGTGCCGAGTCTGTGGGATGTGGGGCAGCAGGGCTGTCCGCCACCACTCTGACCGCAGATCCTTGTGTGCAGAGCATAGATGCTTCAGACATAGGTGCTTTTTAACGTAAACCCCCTCGGTCTAAGCACATGGATGAGAAAGGGCTGCAGGCCCTAAAGCAGCAAAGGTGCAGGGAAAAGTTAAAGGGATAAGAGTGTAAGAAGCTGTGTGTCTGCCTGCCTGGCTTGAGGTGTTGTCCCAGGGTACCACAGGCACTGCTGGGGGCAATGCCAGTGTGAAGTGGCTGCTTGGAAGTGCTAAAGGTGAGGAAGACCCTTTGGTGCTTTTCGTTGCTCTTTTGACAGGTAATAAACAGGGCTCTCTTCTCATTATTACTAAATCAAAACACTATTGATTCCCTGTGTGAAAATCCAGTGTGACATAAAATATTTTATTTATGCTTTTAACCTGGCCTCACCACAAAAATGCTCTGTTTGTAGGTGAATGAAATGAAATGAAATTCATTGCCAAGCTAGAAACACTGAAACCAGCTCTCCCTGGTGTCTCCCAGGTGGTGGGAGGCTCAGCCATGCCTGCTGGTCCCAGCAGAATTATGGGGCTGTTAATGAGCTGCCTCGGGCACCATGTGGTGCTGGGATCAGGATTCAGCTCTGCATGCTCTATCAAGACCAAAAATGCTGTAATGTCCCTGTCTGCCTCTTATCACTGTACTTCCTCCAGGAGCTCAGAAACTACTGTGATGCTAAAATGCCTTTCCCTGTCTGCTCTGGAAAAGGGGAGCAAAAGGTTTTAAGAGCAAAATTCTACTCAGCAACACATCTCTGCCCACTTTGCAGATGTATCAGCAAAGGACGTGACAAAAGAAAGTCACTGCACTGTTCTTGGACAGCCAGGGTTTGGTTAGTAGAAGCATCCAGAGCTGGTGGGACTAAGTTCAGACCCTGCAGGTGACCTGGTGTAGGGGTGGTGGTTCAGAGCACTGAAGAGGGAGGCGTTGTGTACAGCATGGCACTTTACTTGTCAGCACAGCATTAATTGTAGTTGTTTAATGCAGTGATTAGTGTTGTTTGTTCAGATGTCTAATGTAGCAATTAGCCTCGGCAGGGTGTTCAGTGATAGGTTATGAGTGCTTTCTTCCTGCCAAGAAGTACTCTACATCTCCAGCTTTTCCTCCCAGAGTTCCTGGGTGCTGTAGTGTTCCTGCATCTCATCTCACAGATACTGCAGGAATACAAGTACTTTGGTGCAAGGCAATGGGAGCATCCCCAGCAGAGAGGTTCTCCTAGGGTACTGTTCAGTCAGAACCCGAATTTTCACCGGTGCTGTCTCCCACTCAGCTTATGGAGTATGTGGCATTGTCCTTCTGGCAGTGCCTTTGCAGGGCTTGACCTGCTTTGGTCCATCTTGGCAGGAATGGATTTTGACCCAGAGGAGTGGCCCATGGCTAAAACTCACTGTGATTTGACAGATGTCTTTACGTGCTGCAAAGCTGTCACTGGAATGTTATTTGGGATCACGTCGCTTGATTAAGACCCTGGAAGAGGAGACAAAGTGCATCTCTGGTGCTGAGGAAGTTATTGATTTTTCTTCCACTAAGTGAGATCGGTTTCTGGGATTTGATGGATGACAAGTAACATAATCCCCAAGCTGTGGAGGTTTGGTGCTCTCCTGGGCCAGTGCCATCTTATTCCCAGAGCTGTTAGTGCTGGCAGGCTGCGTGGTGCTGCCCTACTGTGGCAAGAGTGGCAGGAGGGGAGGGGGAGGCATCACAGCAGCAGCTTTGCAATGGATTGTTTAAATAGCAGAACGCTTGAATGTGAACCTCAGATTAAGAGGCTGAGAAGTACTGTGACCCTCGAGGGGAAAATGTACTAGATTTATGCATATGGGCTGTAAAGCGTTAGCAGCTTTCTCTGGGGGCTTGCTCACCCCTCTGTCAAACCCTGGCAGGGGAAGCTGTGCAGCGCACTGGCTCATGCTTTGTCCATGGGATGCTGCCTGTCCCACCCAGCTCCTCGGCTCTGCTCTGAGAGCCTTTAATTGCATCCTTCGCTCTTCATCCTCCAGTATCCTGGAAATGCATGAGGAGCATCTGGGACATGATGTGGGGGCAGCTACAGAAGCAGTTCGGGGAGAAAAGAATTACTTCTGGTCCTTGGTGAGTTCCAGGCTGTAGTCCAGTGCTGAGCAGTGATGCCTCTTGGCTTCAGTCAGTTCTCCTGGTGGGCTGAGGTCTGTGAGCACTGAGGGGCCCAGGGGAAAGGCTTGGGTGTAGGAGAGCCCCTGCAGAGGTGGCTCTTTATTTTTAACTGGGCTCCTGCCAGGTGGCTAATGAACGTGGACGCTTGGGGGAGATTTCTGGGGAGAAAGGAACTAGACAGTTGCTTCCAAGCCAGGTGAGTTGCTCTGCTGGGAACAGTTTCACAGAAGGTTTTGAGTTGGAAGGGTTGGAATCTCTCCCAGTTCTGCATCATTTGAAAAACAGATCCTTTAAACAAAGTTGTTCCTCAGACTTCCCAATTTTATCAGGAGAGCAAGCTTAATTTTTCCTAATTTTTAAAGGTAAAACTGGAAGGAGAGAAATAAATGCTGGCAACAAGCACATGTCATGATAAAGCAAAGCAAAGATGCAAGAGATGAAGCTGCATCAGATGTGTGCCAGGCATCCTATCACTTCGAGCAGCCCCTGCCTCTGCAGGATGCTGGACCACCAACTGTATCTCTGTCTGACCCAGGGAAAGGGTTGCTAAAAAAAACCCCCATTCCTTGAGGAAGGCAAAGCAGTTCTGATGTTTACAAACCTACTAGGAAAGATGTCAGCGCTGATAAACACTGTTGACTGAGAGTTTAGAAAACGGGATCAACTCTATGTTGGTCGCTGCCTTGCACCAGAGGCTGGGAACTTCAAAGTGAATTAGACAAGTATTTCACATCTGTGCTGGGAGGGTTGCTGCTGGAAAAACCTTCTTCTGCCCCTTCTCTGGCAGCCCTTAAGGCAAGAGCAGGGCTGGCTCTAGAAGAAGCACTAATGCAGCCCTGGGGGCAGCAGTGCTGTGGCCAGGAACAACAGCTTGGCTGGACATGGTTGAGTGGAAATGCTGAAGTGTAAGAGAACAAGGGAGAACATTGCATTGAAGATGCATTCTCACTGTGGCGTCAGGCTGTGCCTCCCTGGGGGGGTCTCCTAGGCTTCCCTCCCCTTCTCACACGCGTACCCACACGTGCACCCATCCACCAGTGTTGAGTGCTTGCTTTTCAAAGGCATGTCCTCTCCTGGGCACCACTGCTTGTCCTGGCTGAGCTCAGGAATGGAGCAGGGCTGCTGGCAGCAACTCTGCTGCATCAGTCATAGCTTGTGGAGGCCAACCCTGAGGTACCCTGGAAGGATACAGTGCTGGTGGTGGCTGCACCCTGCTCTGCACAGAGGTGGCAGAGCCCACCGCTCAGGTCTGTAGCTCTCTGTACTGAGGAAGTCTCCATGGGCTTTCTACTCCCAGGTGGATGCAAAGCCATGAAAGGCTTGAGTTGGTGCACCGAGGTCTGCTTCTGCCTCTGCTTTAGTGAATGAAAGCCTCACTTTTTTCCAGCACTGCTTTTTTACTAGTTTGCTGTAGTAAACCTGTGTTTCCCCAAATGGCGGCAGAAGTCTGCAGAGGACATCTGGAAGAGGGGGGTCAGGTGTTCTCGAGGTACCAGCATGACCCTTTGCCTTGTGCTGTTCCTAGGATGGCTGTGGGATGGGGAGAAGGGTTGTCCTGGAGAACCAGGAGCAACAGGCGCCCCAGGGAAAGGAACACTGCAGCAAAACTGGGCATCAGGAAAAAAAATTCACGGAAAGGACACTGGAACAGGCTTTCCAGGGAAGGGGTTGAGTTACCTTCCCTGGAGGTGTTTAAAAGACAGGTGGATGAAGCGCTGAGGGACATGGTTTAGTATTTGATAGGAATGGTTGGACTCGATGATCCTGGGTGTCTTTTCCAACCTGGTGATTCTGTGAAAACTACATCCACTGTTATTCCTGGTGCGCTGTGATAAGCTCTCTTGATTTCTTTGTGAATTATTTAAAACACAGGAATTGCAAACAGAAGCTGGGCTGTTTTTGTTGTGTGCACATCCTAGATTAGAGGGGGAAGCTTCATTACAGTGAGTTTAGAAGTCTTCAAAGACTTGGATATATTTTCTCCTTCATTGATAAGCAATATTGATTTCGGCAGCGGTTGCCTGCTGTGCCTGGCCACAGGAGTGTGGTACTCCTGCAGACCCAGAATTGTGCATTAGCACAGAAGTGTGCACTTACTGTTGAGCAAAATAGGTTGTTTCCCAGAGACTGTTAATTCATTTGTGGAGGAGAAGCTTCACAAAATGCTTAAAGGGGAGATTTGTATTTTTTGTGCCAGGTAAGACCTTGTGCTCTCTGCCAGAGTGCTGCTCATCCCAGTACAGAGTAAAGCAAGTTATCTCAAACCTACTCTACTCCTGTAGGAAGCACTCCCCAGGGAAAAAGGAGTGTTTACCTCAGGTCTCTGTACTGAAAAAGATGCTCTAGTTAACATGCTGCTTCCAATTAAGTCTGTAGTCTTTTTAAAGAATAGGATTTTATCACATATGGGAGTGTTGCAGGAGTATAAAAAAAATTAATGATAATTAAACAACTAAATGCAGGATTTTGTTATTTGCGGAAGTGAGTCAAGCTTCTTGCTATGGTCAGGTACCAGAGATGGATAAGAATAGGATGATGTTAAAGGGGTTAGGAGACATGGGAGAAGGAGGTGCTTCCCTGGTCTGCATGGACTCTTGATGTAATTAAGGCAGGCAGCTAGCGGTGCTGAGTTCATGGTAAACCAGACTGAGCAAAAGCAGGGGTTAGAAACATTACCATTATGCTTATTTATGTGCAAAGACTTATCCTAATCAACTGTTCTGTTCCTTGTGTATCGCATCAGTTGTGCTTGCCCAGATTCAGCGATAGAGCCAGTGTGTAAGGCTAGGGTCTGCGTACCCAGGCATCTCATGTGGTTCACACACATGTTGCTTCCATTTTCTTTCCTTCTTGTGCTTCTCAATGTTTTTCAGAAGCTAAATAACAAGATAAAGGTTTAAAAAAAAAAAAGCGTAGATTTCTTTCCTGTAGGAAATGCTTCCATGTGTTTCTGATCCAAAAGTTGACCAGAAAAAATATGACCAAAATAAGATATACTCAATAATAATGGATTATAAAATACCTGCTCATGCACACTTGGGTTCTGGAGTGTCTCCTGCAGCATGGAGAGCTGTGTAGAAGTCTTCCCACTGGAGTTAAGATCTACCAGTGTGGGGATTTTTAGGAGCATGTCAGAGGTGCCTGATGGTAATCTGTTTATGAGCTCGGCAATGTTGGAACTCAGCTTAATTGAGCTCTTGGACTATTCTCAAAGAGATTTGAGTTCTGTGAGGATTTTAGCTCAAATTGCATCACGATTTGCATGACTAACAATGTGTGTGTGATGCTCCACATAGAGGCATCCGTGACCTGAGCTTGCACGTGGCAGCTTTCCCCCACAAAATGTTTGACTGAAACATTAAAATCATGAGACCAAGGGAGCAGCCACGTCTTTTTTTTATTTTAAGCTTTTTTGGATTCACTTCGATCACATTGAATTTTCGGTTGTTTTCTTATTATTCACTTCCAGAATGACATCGACCCAAATGTTTTATTACCGGAAACCCAGATGCCAAAAGCTGAAACTATAAAATATTGAGTTGTGTCATAAAGCCACATGAATGTCCCCCCTGATTCCTGGAGGCTTGATTTTCTTCTTTACACTCACTTAAATCCAAGTTAACCCTGGTTCACCGGCTTTAGGCTGGCATTAGATGGGCCCCAAATTGGGCTGTTTTGGTCCTAAGTGGGTTCTTATGTTTGCAGAGGGATCTGAAAAGGTCACACTCTCAGATGCTGTCATCTGCCTCCCAGTTTCTCTGGCATGGAACATGCCCTTCTGCCACTAAGAATCGAGGCTTGGAAGTTCTATCACTGGTTTTCACTTAATTAAAAATTTACCTTACCAATCCGCAATCCGAAATAAAAGGCACAGGCACTTCAGACCATGGTTGCTAAATCTTTCATATTGTTTCCAGATTTTCTTAACATTTTTAGCTTACCCTTGCACTCTTTTAACTTAGAGTTATGTTTGCTGCAGCTGGAGGGGATTAGAGCCCTTTTCCTTCTCTCCCTTCAGCTCATTTGCTCCTTGGAGTAGAGTTGTGAATAGTTCTGTTCTTTTTCTGCTAGTAAGTATCAGTGAGAGGTGATGATTAGATAGAATTATCATGATGATGATGGAAATGTTGACAGCTGGCACTAAACATGATGGCAAAGATCTGTGGCAGGTGTTTTGTACCTGGGATCTACTAAATAAAAAGAAACAATGAAGAGAAATTGTCATTTAAAGATGAGCTGGCTGAAGCCAAGAAATACCAGAGTCCTTGCAGCCCCTAGATGCTCTTGAGATTAGCTGAAAAGAGAGAGGCTTGGGTAACAGAAATGCATCCTCTGCAGGTACGTACAGGTCAGGTTGCAGGGAGCCAAGGAACAATAACTGATTACAGCTTCACCTTTAGAGAGCTTTGTCTCCTGTTTCTGGCTGTTGTGTTCTGAGGCTGATGCTTCGAAGTCCACTTTATCTTTTATTCACAAATGCTGATGTGTTTTAAATGAATGGTGCAGTGCAGCTGCTATAAATAAGTGAATGTCAATACAAGGCTTTATCACATGAAAGGCTCATTGATGGGACCCAGCACTGATAATGGCTCTGCAGGTTCCTTCTGCAGGTTCCTTCAGAAGTCTGCTGGATATAGGAGAGGAATCAGGCTTGTGATCTGTTGCAAGAACTTTTTGATCTTGGCAGTGATGCTTGCTTGTTCTGTGTAGGATGGGAAATAAACGGTTTCTCCACTATTTCCCTATTGTTGTTATCATGAAAAGATGAGGGAGGACCAGCATAGGCGGCCATGATAAACTGATATTTTATGGGAATGTTTTTCTGTCTTAACCTCTCCTCTGTGGCTGCGGGAACCTGTACCTGTCAATACAAATCAGTCCTTTTGGCTATCTGCTTGGTATCCTGGACCTACAATCCCATCTCTGGCTTTATTTGCAAAGGTAAAACATCAGCAAGCTACTTCAATCCCATGCCCACATCTCTCACCTGTGGCTCTTGGGGGTATATGTATGACATACCTCGTACCAGAAGATAAACGCGCTAATAACAGATGCCGCGTCTCTAGATCTCCAGGCGTAGCAGACAAGCTCCAAGTTTAATAAAAAGAGCACAGTCTTCTGCCTTGCTGTAACCCTGCTGAAACTTGGGAGGCTCAGTAGGGGAGGGTAGCATCGCATTGCCCTTGGAGGGCTGCTGCAGAGTGGGTCCCACTGGAAGATGCTGTTCTTGGGAGATCTCTTTAGCTATTCCCTGGTACTTCTTCCAGCTCTCGGTTGAGGACTGAATGTGATTGTAGAGTCAAGTCTTATTTGGATCTGGACACTGTGTCCTGGCTGTGGCAACTGACTCAAACCATGCATCAGGCTGTGGAAAGGAGGTGGTCCTTGCTTGGCCATGTTTTGAGGGAGGGAAGGGGCTGACGTGTAGCATGTGGGCCAGCTGCACAATACACTGTGGGTGAAGCCAAGGGCCTGCTTTCAACCAGACATCCTTCTGAGGGAGTGTTTTATTGTTTATTTTGTTTATTTTGTTGAGCAAGTCAACATTGGAGCAACTCAACATTATTTGTTGGGGGCTCAAAGGACTTGTACTAATGTGCTCAGGAAGAGACTTTGTCCTTTGGAGGCAATCTTCCAGGCTTCTGTTGGGGTTTAGATGGCTCCAGGCTGGCTGTGCATGGCCAGGCTGTGAAGCTGCTAGCCTGTCCCCTTGCCTGCAGAAACACTGCAAGCTGTCTTAGTTATAGCTTGTACAAGGCATTGGCTTTAATTTTAAGGCTTTTTCCTCTGGGGACAGTGAATCTCCTCCTACGTGCAGCATCTTGACGAGGATGTGTTTTATTTTCATATCTGTCACCAAGCCAGACAGAAGGCTTAGTTGTGGTGGTTGTGCTCAAGTACTCCAACTGAGATGCAGGTGTTTTCATGCCTTGGCAATTCAGGGGGTATCCTTCTCTCTAAAAATGCTGTTGTTATAGAGATGGATTTTCTTAATGAAGAGATTGATCCCTTCCCCAGGCCACGTTTCATTCCCAGCTGGAAGCTGTTTGGTTTCAAATTAAGGAGAGACCCTGCCTTTTGCCACTGCTGGCTTGGGACTGCCCTGGAGTGACAGCAGGGAGCAGGCAAGCTTGCCTGCTTTGCTTGTGTCCATGCCCATTTTTGTCTGCTGAAGCTGTTCTTATTCCTGGTCCTTACCAGGCCACTGCCGCACATGATGTTTTGCTGATGCTCTTGCTTATTTTTCCCATTTTTTTATTTTTAATATCACAGGGGCTATGATAGTGGCTGTTTTCTTTCCCCCTGCTGTAATAATTGGAACTTCAGAAGAACTGAAGTAGGCAGCCCTGCATTCCTGCTGGATTGCTTAATGCATCTTAATTTAATTAATTAAATTGTCCATTTGGTTACGTCACTGGCAAGGCACAGGAAATCAGGACCCAGAGTGGAGCAGGCTGACGCACCTCGCAGCGCCCAGCCTTTTACTGTGCTATTAAAGGCTTTGTTAGAGGTATGTGTTACTGTCTCTCCCCTCTGCAGTGGCTCCATTTAGACTGTAGCTCTGCAGCTGGGGCCAGGTTAGGTGTTCTAGTTCAGCATTTTTGGATTCTTGCTTTTCAGTGTCCTTTTCTCCAGAGTCTTGAATGGAAAATGATCCTGCAGTGGTGACTTGCTCAGCTTTCGGAAGATATTTGAGCTTGGCATCTCCTAACTTCATTAAAGATGGTGGTTTTGTGGAAGAGACTGTCTTATATCTGTCTGTAATATCTCTCAGACCTCTCTTTCTGTTCTAGTACCTTTGCATGAAACCAGAAGGCAGCATTACTCTTTCATTGGTATTGTTTGCTTTACTTCCTGGTCCAACCATCCTGCTTGAATCACTGAATGTTCAGCATCATCTCCAAAAGGTACTCACAAGACAAACCCTAGAGGTCTGGAAACCTGAACTGTTGCTAACATTTTGTAAGGGCATCCATTCAGCCTCCCTGTTACAGTACTCATGGGTGGGTGGAGTCTTTAAAATTGCTGGCCAGAATGAGGAAAACAGATGGATGAACGAAAAAAAACCCCTAACTTTTGCTGATTTGGTCTTCCATCATTTGGCAAGAGACAAGCTGGCTGCAATCGGAAATGGTACAGCAAGCAGCATTGTGATAGTTCATCCATCAAAATACTTGTCCTGTTAATGGCTACAGCTGTTTTTCTTGCTGATGAGTCCACACACGAAGGAAAGGCTGTTTGCCCTGGGATCAGCTAGGCAGTTGTCACCCTCTCAGAGTGGAAGAGCAGCATTGGGGTAGGACCAGGGATGCTTTCTACATTCGACTCTGCTAAGCTGAGGTATAAATCAGATGGGAAACGTGCTGCTCGTGATGAAGATGTCTTGGAAGTCCACAACTGAGCAAAGGCCAAGGAAAAACTTGCTTTTCTATGTGGCAGCTTCTAGGTGTGCTGTATGTATTGTGGTGATGGGTGTTAGGTGGATGCACTGGGGAGATGAGCATTTTACCTTCCACACCACCAGTGAAGGTGAACTGTGCAAGGCTGCTGTTTACCAGCAAGATAGGAAAAAAACTTGACTGCTGATTTACCTGCTTGTAGCCCAGGAAGGGGCAAGACCTTTATTTTTCAGGTGCTGTCTTTGTGCAGGAGGGCAGGGTCATTGCAGTGAGAGCTCCTGAGCTCCGCAACAGGGAGGAACAGGGCAACTCAGCCTGTCGGAGGCTGATGTGGCAGAAAGGAGAATACAGAACACAGCTTGCTTAGTTTAGTAAAGCTTTGAGATAAAGGATCAAACTCCAATTTAACTTTAAAATGGGATTCTCAAGAACTGTTAGGGCTGGACTTATCAAGTGATGCTGCATAATTCATTGCTGATTTTTATCGCATCATTTAAACATTATAAAAGCTATCAAAGGGTCAGCCAAGGAAAGCCAGCTCCTGACAGCAACCCTCTCCTTCACTCGCCCTCTCTCACACCCGACATGCGGGAAGACTGCATCCAGCAGGCAGTGTAGACCCCCTGCTGATGGAGCCCAGCAGAGCCACTGGGAGCGGGAGGTGGGTTTTGTTGTGTAGCTTGAGGAGAGACACAAAGGGAGGCTTGAAAATGATGCTATGCTCAATCTCAGCCTTATGTCCTGCAGAGCAGAGGTGCTGTGTTATCTGGAGAGGTATAAAGTACAGCTGGCATTAGCACACAATGACAAAAACATGGTCCTTGGTGCTGGCCCTTTGCTGCTTCCTGTGGGGGCTGTAACTGGTGGAGGCTTCTTGCAAGAAAACTTCATAAAGTCTATATTTTATTTGGTTTCTTTCAGGGCTTTGACAATTTGGAGGTTAGCATTTCTCCTCAGACCCCGTGATACTCAGATTGTGCTTTTCCTGCAGTGAAACAGCTTTCAGAGGTCAATAATTCCTCAATCCAGATTTGTTGCTTGGCCATAGGTTATCTGAAACATTTCCAATGTTTCACAGTAATTTTATGGTTTTCTTTCCTGATTATCCTTGGGAAATCCACACAAAAAGTTATTTTGTGTATCTTGGAGCACGCCATAAACAAAGCTGGCATGTGTCCGTGTTGTGCTGATTCAGGTTGTTGGTTTTGGAGGTGAGCGGTGAGAGAGGACAACAGAGGAAAATATTTGATTGCAGTATTAAGTGTTTGTTCACAACTCGTTTGACAGAAGTTAATTTAGATTCACCGTGATCTAACCTCAAAAAATAAATGAGCTCTACTTGAGGTGTTAAAAATAGAATTTCTAATTGTGATAGCATCTGGCAGAAATCCTAGCTTTGTAAGTAAAGTCAGACTTACTCCTAGGCCATAGGTGAGGTTGAGTCATGGAGGTGACAGGTTTCTATTTGAGATGAAAGTAATACAGTTTTGTGTCTCTGTCGAGCCCTACCAGCTAATACTGTGACCTGAGGTAACATGCCCTGGGCGATATGCCACCTTGTACAAAGGGAGGTCTAAAGAGATGGGTCAGCATTTGAAGCTCTGGGTAAAGGCTTGATACTTGTATATGAAAATTACACCTAATAATGCAAAAAAACGTGTTACCAGCAGTGCCAGACAGTTTAAAGGTGAGGCTGTTTCTGTTCGGATTTCAATGCTATATAAGAGTCAGCATGTTTTCTCCTGCTGGATGAACCCTGGCTTGTGCAAGATGCCTTGGTCTGTGTTTGGGATTATTGTTTTTTATTTGCAGGGCTTTCTTTTTTGTTGTCCTTCTATGCTGAAAAAGAATTCCTACTTTTCGCTGTCATTTCAGGCAATCCCTTCAGTCTTCCTCCATCTCTTCTCCTATTGACCAGAAAGCACAGAGATATGCCTGTTCTTCCCATCACAGTTGCATTCCCATGCTGGGTGCTGTGCTCTGGCCTCAGTCAGCACCTATAATGTTTCCAGCACCCTAATTGCTGGGTTTCCTTAGGCTCCCTGGGCTATCCAGGGATATCCCTGGCTATCTCCAGCTGCAGCCCTGAGGAGTGAGTCACCAAAGCTGCTCCCCAGAAAAGTCTCTGTGCCTCTTGCTTTTTGCTGCTCTCTAGACCAGAGTCAGCCGGTGCTGACCAGGGACCTGCTCCTCTGCAGGTCATTTTTCCACTTTCATTTTTCCTGCATGGGAAGGGAAATCTCCACCGAGGAGCCCACTATGATATTTATGAAACTTTGTTTTCATAAACTGCTTGTTGTTTAATAGGGCATAAAACAGCCAGTATGAGATAGTTATTTGCTCTACAAAATCATTTTGCTCTGTAGCTCCAATTTTACATGGCACTCACTGCATTTTATTTTGTTCTCCAAGAAATGTGACACAGTAGATTAACTATTGATAGCAAAATACAGTGTTTCCTGTACAACTGTCGCGTACCTTCCTCCATCCTCTCTCTTGAAGCCTAGATGATCAAGTAGTACTGGACCATGTTGCTCCTACAAGGAAAGAGGCTCTGAAATGATTCTATGAAGATAAGTTTTAGGCATTCCTTCCAATTCCTACGGCTCCTCAAAGTTGGGGGGTAAACTACTATTGTCTTTAATGGCTGTGAAGCATTTTGCTCAGCCTAGGTAGCAGCATCTCTCTTGGTGACTAGTCAGTATCCAGCACCTTCAGCACAGAGAAAATTGCCATTGTCTATGTAGATGACCATGTTATAGGTCAATTATGCATAATAAGGATGTGGTAAAGAATCCATTGTGCAGCGAATTGAACAATACACACTTTAAAAAAAAAAAGTAAATAGGTTGAGGTAACCGATCAGGAGATTTGGTGGGGTTTTTTCTTCCTTTATTGATTTCTCATCTGTTCAGGATGCCCGTCCACAGCGCCACAGGTGTGCCTTGCCAGTGCTCGGGGAGCCCGGCTAGAGGAGACGTGGTCAACAACCTTCAGCAGTTATTTTAGCTCAGAAGATGTTTAATGAGAAGAGGAAAATCACCTGGCTGAATCCCTGTTTGGTTTTGCCAGGGTGAGATTTCCCTGTTTTCCCCACAAGGCCTGTGCCCTGTGCCCAGGATGATGGAAGGAACAAGATGTGGGAGCTGGGCAGCAGGGAGGCTTATTGCCCCACTAACCGTGGTGTTGTCCCACCATTCATGTCACAGCCTTGTCTCCACTGTTCATGTCACAGTGTTATGGGGACCGGCTCTTTAAAAAGGGTACTCAAAGTTAAGTGGCAGAAGAGGATGCAAACAACCTCTAGCTTGTCATGAGATTGCCACAAAGGTGGCTAAGGGGATGTGGTTAGTCTATAGATACCTTCTTGGAGAGAAAATAATATCTATTGAAGATTTCTTTAATCTAGTGCATGATCTGTAACAAGAGCTGATGGCGAGAAGCTGAATAACCTGGTCCTGATTTCTTTGTATGGCTGTGCTTTAACCATCGATACAGAAAGTGCAGCAAAATATTGAAGGGAAAAAATGTCTGTGCAGTGTCAGAGGTGCCAGTGTGCTCCTGACTTTTCTGCAGGATTTCCTCTTTGTGCTTTGAAATGGATAAAACTCAAATGCACGTGGCAGGTCCTGGGGCAGGTGGTGTGTGCAGAGTGCACGACAAATCCTTGCAGAGGTGGCAAAACAGCTTCTCTGTAGCAACGAAAGGTGAACCGAGAGCATTATAAATCCTGTGTTATGTAAAGGGCAAAAATAGCTCCCTTGCCATGATGCTGCTCTGTGTGAGAAGCTGCAGGTAACAATGGGAGCATCGCAGCACTAACAGGGTGGAGTGCAGATGGGAGTTTGGTGTGACTCTGGATAGTTTTCAGACCTGGCTTGTTTCAAGTGGATGTCAAAGAGCAGGCTGATTTTGAGGGACAGTGGTTGGAAATAAACCCACCTGTTCATACAACCCATCTGCTTCCCCTCATGACTTGACCCTGCTTTTCTTTTCTAAGGAGAAAGCTATAAAATTTTGCTACTTTTTATATCAGTCCCTTGGAAGCTTCAAAATTGCAGTGTTTCTAAATGGGCATCTGAGTACAAAAAGCAAGTTACCAGTGTCTCAGTGGAGCACTTGTCTTGTAAAATACTTGTTACCAACATTGGTGCAAAGTAAATCAAGAAGTGGTCTGGGTCTTCCAGTACCAGCTGACTTTTGCAGAAGTATGGAAATAAAAGGGGTTAAAGTTCTATATTTGTAAGCTGAGCAAAATCACTGGCAATTACTGCAAAAAATTATTTTAGTGTCTTTCCAGTGCTGCTTTTTTTTTTTTTTTAGGGAGACGAACATTGGTTTTAGAAAAGGATACATCCACCATGGGTTTCTCATGGGAGAAGCGTTTCTTATGCCTTTTGGCAAGGTGACAAGGATAACACAACCTGTTCCTTGTAAGGCTGCCTCCTTGAATGACCTGGCAGCCTTGTGCTGGTAAAGGGATGCTTCCTAGGGAGCAGGGAGGTTTCCTCTGAAATTTGGAGGCAAACTGTGTCTTGACAGCCCTCTTCTTTCATGCATATCTCATTAGTGCTGGGTTCTTTTAAGCAGAAATTGTTGTAACTCAGTCAGGCCTAGGAGGAGCAACCTATTTAATTTTAAAAACTATTGAATAAATAAATAATGGGCAAAGTCTCCATAGAAGGTCTTCTAAAAATGAAGTTTTTGACCAAGATTGGTTTAACCTAGTTATTTGCCGGAGGGTATCTGCCCAGTGGTGCAGCTGAACATCTGGAATGCAGGGATTCATGAGCTATCCAGCTGCCATCCACCCCATGCAGAGCTTGACTGGGAGCCCTGAGGTGAGAGGCTCCACTCCCTGCTGTGAATTCCATTACTCAGCTCATTTCTCACAAGTCTCCAGCTAGAGATTTTAATCCACTGTAGTTGAGCAAACATTGATGGTGCAGAGAGGTTGGGAGGTATGGCTGTTTGTTTCATACGCATTTTTAGATCTTGTCTGATGGTCTCTCCTGGACTGTGGATGACTACTGGTATGAATCATAGAATCAAAGAAAAAGACCCCAGGGAGTGTAGATCCAAGTCTTGCACAGCTACCCCAGTAGATGGACATTGTTGCCCTGCTCTTTGGGGCTTGTGTTGGCACAAACAAATGTGGGAGCATTTGAGATTGCACTAGCGATTCGGGCATTAACTGGCCTGGAAAATTTGGAGCTATTAGGTTTTCAAGAGAGGGAGATCAAAAATTGGATTTCTGGTTTTTAGGGGCCCTCGCTTCCTCCTTAGGGGGCGAAGTGTAATTTCAGGTCTGCTTTGCTTGACCTTTTAGCTTGGAGAAAGGCAGCTTTTATACATGATGCATGAGCATGGTTCTTTGAAACCTGCAAGAAATGGTTTGTTCATTGAACATGTAAACAAATTACTTGCTCTGGTCTGGAATTGAAACTGACATTAAGCTCAGAGAACATCTATATTTAATTATGTATAGGGGCCAGAAAACAATTTATAACCTTAAAATGGTGTAATTAAAAGTGAAGCCCTTCCTGTGGAAGGAATTTATCCTAATAAAACCCTAGCTCTTTGCTCCCTGGAAAAGCAAAGGCATGTTAAGTAAAGCCAACCATTTTTAGTACAGAATGTTTCTCTGTTGTGTTTTAGGACTGGTATTTGGATCTAGATGTTACTGTCTGCAGGAGGGTGTGTAGAAGCCTCGTTGGAACTGGCTACCTCCCTCACTAAGGACTTTTTTTTGCCCTAGGCAGCATTTCTTGGGAGCAACAGCAGCAGCTACACAGCGGCTCTTCTGGGGCAACTCTCGCCTCCTCGCCCTCAGCTGCTTTTGCAGAGAACCAATGCGGGAGACTGACCCTGAATACTCTTAATCAGATGTTTAATATTCTTTCCATCCTGCTTTTATTAGCACAAATAATCTCAGGCTGGAATGGATAATGGCATGGGGAAGGAGTGAAGATTTCTTTTCTGTTTTCTTTGCCCTGCTTGAGGAGTTCAGAGAGGATGGAGACTTGAAATACATGTTACGGTAGTTCTTAATAGCAGCCATAGCCTAATCGTGTTGCTTTGGGTTTTTTGGGCATTTCTTCTTTTTGCAGACACATTTTGTGCCCCTCTGCCCTAAACCATTACTGTTCCAGGCAAGCTTGGCTGTTTGCCATCTGCTGTCAGAGGAGTCAGCACAAAGAATTATGGATGCAATCTACTGGTAGCCCTTTGCAAAACTGACTGTAAAACGCTGAACTGTAAAACCCTTTCCTCCTTTCAGAAGCAAGGCCAGGGTTATTAAACACAAAATATTGCACATTAAAACAGCATTAATCAGCTCAGCTGAAAAATATCTCTGGGAATCTTGCAAAATCCAAATCAACGATAAGGTTTGTATCTTTGTCCTTGACTTGCTCTGTTTCTACTGTGTGCACAATTTCTCCATTTTCTCAAGATTGCTGCAAGTACGGGCTCATGACTGAGAAAAACAGTCAGCTTGAAAAGGCTTCAGGCTATTAAAATTAGTTTAAGCTATGGTATTTGGTGAATAATTTTTAGAAATTCTTAATATTCAGACTTTCTTTTAATATTTTTGCACCTACCTTGTGGTATGCAAAGTTCATCCTTCTGGAGAAACTGATTTCACAGAGGGAAGTGAGTGCAACTTCTGTCTGGTGCCCAAAGCAAGAGTGACAGTGGTGAGTTCAGAGCTGTTTCAGCTTGGTGTATGTGCTAGAGGGATGTGATCTTCCATAGAGGCTGTGGAGATGGCAGAATAAACCATCTGTATTGGGGGAACTTGCCTTTAAAATGGGAATATCATGCTACGTGCTGTATTGAAACACTCTGCAGATGACTTTGGATGATGCTGTCATGCTGTTTGGGCAGAGAATTGCACATCTGCATTTCTGGGTTGCAGTTTCTGCATCCTGGAATGGGCTGGCTTGCTGATACACCAGTGTCAGCATGGAGTCAGCAGCTGGGGGAGGTTGGAGAGGTCTCTGACCATCTCTTTTGTAAGCCTTTGCTTGTAGCAGGGCCAGCTTCAGAGTGAAATTAGGTGGCCTACAGGAATTTCAAGGTGATTTGTGCTTTTTGGGGAAACTCCATACATGCATATGGACATCCCACGCTTGGGCAAATCACTGATCACTTAGCCTGTCATCAGAAAAGAAATTATCTAAAACCTTCTGCTTAGAAAGGTCCCTTTCTAAGGTAGTTGGGAGGCATTTTAGGAAAACCAACTGCAGAATGTAAAAACTTTTTAATCTTTGCAAAGCTTCAGGCAGGGATGAATTTCACAACAAAGGTGCGCTTGGATGAGCGGTGCAAGCCTGCAATGCAAATCGTGATGGTGCTGGAGGGTGTTGGGAGGGTATGGAAACGGCCAGGCTTTGCTCAGCTAATTCATGCTGCTGAGTGGGAGAGCTATACCTATAAATACAGGGAGCTGAGTGTTTTAAGGACCTGTATATCAGCTGGTGTGGCATGGTTAACATTCGCATAGGCAATAAACACTATTTGCTGAAGATTTGTTCAGCAGTTCTCATCATTGAATCCACTTACTTTAAAAAATGTGATTGGTGCCTTGGTGAATACATTGCTGCAGGAACATGCCTTCATTCTCAGAGGAAATGGAAGAAATATCAGAGTCACTGGTGTTTATCGCTGCAATCCAGCCATAAAAGTAACATTTGGGGAAAACATGAGAAATGAGCATTAGTAGAATGCATGTTTATTGTTTAACGGCCACTGTAAAGAAATAAAAAATGTAGTTTGTTAATGGCTTTTAAGTGTCTTCTCTATCCAGCTTCTGATTGCAAATAGCCTGGTTTAAAAGAGACTAGAAGAGCTTTAGCCTACTTTGTTACCAACTGGAAAGCACTTTGGCTTGCTTTACAGTACAACGTGGTTTTTGTTCAGGTTTTCATTCTGTCTTTAATTCTGTGCAGTTGCTGTCTCATTGTTTTGGGCTTCCATTTGATCTGCTAAGATGTCTCGTGGAGTTGTTTGGAAAAAGCCATCATGGTATGATGGGCACTTTGGGTGGGAAAGGAAAGTGTCCTTTTCCTTTGCTGGCCTCCTGTGATCAGGTGGTAAAGGCCACTAGCTGTCATCAGGCAATTGTCCAGCCTTAATAGTTCAGACTCATTAAAAACAAGTGATGGAAGAAGAAGATGGCGTTGAGTGTGGCATTGATTTTCCCATTGTCAGAATCTGCTCAAAATGACCCTCGAGGAGATGCTAAAACAGTGAATTCCCGTCAGAAGCGTGTCAGGTTTGAAGATTGTAGGATTCAATGCCAGAAAAAGAGGCAGTTTTCAGCTGATTCTGAGAGCTCACTGGTGGGCACTTTTCCTTACTAGCTGATATGAGCAGATATGGTGGTTGAAGACCCACTGGGCGATTCAGTGCCTGGTAAACGTTTGGGCAAAATCAATGAATTTTTAATTTTTTTTCCAATAGCTTCAAAATGTAGACAGCTGTTATTTTTCTCTTCAAGGTTGTAACTGAGTCTGTTAATGGTTTGGGGTGAAGAGCAATAACGATTTTGTAGGGTTTTTCCATTTTAAGCCTTGCAGACTTGAAGTAGCAGAAGGCATGGAAGTCATGTTTATGTTGAAGGTACTGGAAAAGGTGCTGCGATTAAGACAGAGGCAAATAGAGAGTCTGGAGATGTCTTAATTTTGGGTGGCTGCTGCCCTTCCAGACTCCTGGAGGGGGACACTGAAGTGGTGGTGGTCGACAGCTGCCTTGTTAGATTCTCTCAACCTCTGAAGATCTGCAAAGACCTTTCACATCTCTGAAGACTGCTGAGTAAATATTTTTATATAAAAACATATTAAGCACAATTTTCAGTGTTTAAGTTAAAAATCATGAGCCAGGCTTTCAAGAAGCTAAAATACCGTTAGGTTAAGGCCTAAGACCTTCAGATTATTTTTTTCCTGATTTGATCCTACAAATCTGGTGTGCTTGGAGTTCTCTAGAAACTCACTAAGTCCCATTGATTTTTGTAAAGCTAAGCATGCATTTAAGTGCTTTGCAGGATCACAGCCAAACTTTGGTTTTCTTTGTTTGCTTATACCAAACCTGTAGGGATCACATTTTCAAGCTTTTCCTAGTAATCAAGGAGTAGAAGTTATTACTGTGTTTTTTATGGCAGTTCAGATTCTGATTTCACATGATCCAAGGAGCTAAGATTGTCTGGTGTATAGAATGGTTTGGGATGGAAAGGACCTTAAAGATCATCCATTTCCATCTCCCTGCATCAGGTTGCTCAAAGCCTCAGCCAAGCTGGCCCCCCATGACTTTTCTGGGCAACCAGAGAGGAGAAGAAAAAAAACAAGAAAACAATAGCAACAAACTACTAATTCTACCTAGAATTTCTGTGTAGCAACCGCCATCCCATCCTTTTCTAAGGATGCACTGCGAAGGTAGATTACCTCTTACTGCTCAGACAAGAATTGCTCCTTCCCTGTGAGCCAGGTCGGTTATAGCTAACTGCCCTGTGAGTTTCCATCTAACTGCCGGGGGGGAGAAAACACGAGCCACAAAAGAGCTGTGACAGCCATCTAAAATTTGCAGTGTCTAGGAGTAGATGGAAAGCGGTACGCTCCATCAGGTTGGAGGAACTCCTCAGCTGTTTAAATGTGTGCTCAAGTATTATAAAACTGTGTTTTACAGAGTTCTTTTTGTTACGGTTATGTGAGGCTTGATCACATAAAGTTATATGGGCAACAAACAGACTGGTGCTGAAATGAAGTTCTTATGGCTTTGTTTTGATTTCCACAAGGAAAAAGAATGAATTTGAAATGCACCTTCCAGCTGCAGATAGAAATCTTATTAAGAGTAAAGCAAACTGATTTGGAAGTTCTTCTTGCTACGGGGGATAAATTACAGCTGTCTCTTACTGACTCCTTTTTTGGTGGAGAGTGGGTTTTTTTGGTTAGTTGGGGGACCTAGACTTTGAGGTCTTGTATTACCTACAATTCTGTGGCTGTTGTGAGAGTTTTACCTGAGGGAGGGTTGTAAGATGGAGCCCAGCCTTCTGAAAAACTGTATAAATCCAGTCTCAAGTATAAGCAGTTTCACTAAAGCAGAACTGGAATTGAGAACTCTTGGATCTAAGTGGAATTACGAATGCAATTAGTGCTGCAAACACTGTATTTGTTATGCTAATCAGCATCTTTTTGTTTCTTTTCTAATGCCTTTCACCTGCGATGATTGGAAATGCTTGAATTGGCTGGATATTTGGCATTTTCCATTACAACTCTTCTGGAAATTCCTACATGAAGGTAAGCCTGTTTTTATTGAAAATACTTGCATCTGTATCTTCAGTTTTACATTACTTTTTTTGGAGGGGGTGCAGATTGCCAGCATTTGGAACTGGTTGGTCTGTGGCATATCCCATTTTGTCACCAAGGATTAGGTATCAGTGCTGCAAAAAGATAACCAGCCAGGGTAAAATGGAATTTAGGGTGCCTGTTAAAGCATCAAACACAGCACAATGCATCAAAAAACTGCCAAATGTTTCCAGTGCTCAGGACCACATCTTGAAATTGGTGTGGATTTTTTGATGGTTCCTTTCCAGGTACTAAGATTTTACTTGCATCGTTCTTCTGCCAGGAACAAAGTAGGTTTCTAATCCTCTGTCTCCTAAGGACAGCTTGAAGACAAGAACCTAAATGCTCTGAGAGCATAAGTCAAATACAAATAACCCAGCATGGATCATTTTTTTTATAGCTTGAGGATTCTTTGGGCTTTTCTCAGGTTTTGAAGGCTCGATCCTGGATTGCCTCTGTTTGCTACTTTTGAGTTGCTGTCTTACACTTCTGGAAAGCTGCTACTGTCAGCCAGCGTCTGCATTTAGGTGCAGCTCTTCCCTGCTGTTGCTATCCACCCTCTGCAAGGCTGTGGCATGGTCCTGTGGGCACCAGGATGTCCTCAGGTGGGTGACAGGCTGCAGGATGCCAAGACCAGCTCTCGATGCACTGGGACTGGTGTGTGCTAGTGCAGGGTGATGTGTCTGCCAACACTACCAGGCTGGCTGGCACGATAGGAGTGGGAACCCAGCCCTGCACGCTTTTACTTGCCTACCTGGTCACCTCTAACTACTTGCAAGCAAAGAACCATGCTGAGGAGCACACGGCTGTCATGGCTGCTTGCTCAGTTCCAGCACAGGGTGGCTCTCCAAGGCACGCTCTGCTCTAGTTGCTCACCTGGCAGGGGCAACCTGGTCTGAGCAAGCTGTTTCTTTCTATGAACTTAGTATCTCACCAACAATCCAAAAAAGTCCTTAGCAATTCCTCCCAGGTCTGCCCAATCGGTCTTTCCTGTTTCCATGATGCAGCAGGTTTTTTCATCAGGACACAGATAACTGTTCTTATTTTGTGGAAAGAGATCTAATTACGGTGCGAGTGAGCCACATCCATCATTTCCAGTTCAGAGCCCATCCGGAGCTTTGCTGTGTGTTTTGAGTACATGAAGTCACAGGGTTGTTTTCACTGCGTTTCCCTTGTGTTTGCCAAAACGATAGCTGATTAGGGAAGAGCAAGCCATCTTGCAGGCTTTTTCCTTGGAGAATTTTTTTTTTGGATGCCACCATGCACTTCCCCTAGCGTTGCAGCACTTTGTGCTCCTGCCTCTACTCTTTTCCACAGTAAGTGGTGGAAGCTTCTGAAATCAAATCCTTAAGTGAAAATGATAGTGCAATGCTTGTTTTATTGAGCTGGAATAACTGGCCTGGGAAACTGGATAGAAATAGCGAGGTGAGTGTGTGCCAGTTGAGAGCAAATGAGCAGGAACTGCTTTTAAGTTGGGACATTTTGTGTTTATGTTGCTGTCTGTCTTCTCACTTATGGGTGTTTTGGTGAATGTTTGGTGTTGTAAATCAATCTCCCTCAGTCTGAAGCAACAAAACATCTGTGAAGCTGATACTTTTTATTAAAATTAGGTTCAGGGTGAGCATTGCAGCTCAGATTTCATGTGTCCACTTCATTGGTGGTAGGAGTATCATATTTTGGGGAATCTCCAAGTCATTTTCTTTTCACTTCAGGCAGTTAATGCCAGAAAATGAACCCTCTGGGCATGCCTACCGTCTTTTGCACTTTCATCTCAAACGTACGTAGTCAGGGTTTGGAGCAGGTTGGGCCTGACCCTGTGGTCCTGTTGAGCCCTGAGATCCCAGGATGTGAAGCCCAGCACCATCTAGAAGTGGCTGAGCACCTATGTGAGCCTGGAGTACAAATGGTTCTCAAGGGACAACTTAAAACCAGAGGGGATGCTTTTGACATTAAGTCTCCTATTTATTTCTTCTCAGGGCTATCTGGACTTTTTATTCCTTTGGCTGTCATTTTCTGGTATATTAAATCTTCTTTTTTTTTGGCCCTTTTGCATCCTGGGGTCATGTGGTGGCTTCTGGGCTGTATTACTTGCTGCACTAGGCTGCAGCGTTGTGCAGTGAGTCAGCTCATTGGCACAACTTTAAAAAATGCAGTGAGGACAATAAGGCAACTATTGCTTTAGTTATTCCTGTTGTACATGCAGTTGCATAAATGTGCTAGATTATGATTATCTCTGCCTCATAATTAGCAATTTGCATAACTGCTTGCTGTGAACAAGAAGTCCCATCAGTGTTATGAAGGATTTATTTAGCTGTCTGAATATATTTTTGTTATCCAGTGCAGAAAGAAAACAATCGAAATGGAAGCAATCCCAAACGCTTGGTGTTATTTCTAACCAGCACGCATAATTAACAGGAGTACTAATTGTTCAGCACCAGAAACTCATTTGTTTCTCTATAGGCTGGAAGAACATTAATTCTCAGAGTGCCCCTCTCTCTTTTTCCCCATAGCCAGCAGTATCATAAGGTCTGCAGTCGGTTGTAACCAGATTATATTTGTTGTGTTTGCAGTGTAGCATTTGTGATAGTCTTGTCTTTTCCCAGGCTTCTGTCTAAGCAATGAAATGTATGTAAATGTATGTAGTCCGTGCTGCGTTTCAGTCTCCGAACAATGGATCCTTGTATCTGCTGTTGTCACATGAAGTGAGGGCTCAGCCGAGGTGCTGTCAAAATACCTTGGGTACCTGCTCATTGCTCGAGTGTTCCTGCCTAAGGAGTGCCAAGAGATGAGACCTGCCATTCTTTTCTGGCTTTACCTTTACATCTGCTCCTACGCTGCAGAAGATAAAATAGACCCTTGGAAGAGGGACTTTGCTTATGTGGTCCTGATTTTGGATAATTGGGTGCAAAGTTCATCTCCCTGTGTGAAGGGCCAGACTGGCCCCATACAAAATGACTGCTTTATTTGCTTTTGTGTAGCATGGAAATTATGGGAGCTGGTAAACTCATGTCTGTGAACATCATTTCTTTTGAAAGCTATTTAAGTGTAAATCTTGGAGCACTTGTTTTGTGCCACATTAGCCTGAGTTTGACATAGAGTTGGGTCGTTACGATGGAGCAAAGGATAGGCTGGCAAAGACCCTAACTCTGGGAATGTCACAATTTTTTAACATTCATTTGACTCTTGAGTTACAGTAGTTTTTACTTGGGAATTTTAAAAAGTACACAGCTTTTCCTCAGGAAGCTCACGAGTCCTGACAAAACCACAAATTCTGGGTTTTTTTCCTGAGCCTGAAATCTGAGATGGGACAGCAGACAGTGGATGTTTCACCATGTCTCTCTTCTGCAGTCTCATGCTGTCTGATTGCGTGGCCACTTTCTCTTTGACATTAGATAAGTGGCAGGCATTGGTTTGTGCCTAGTTGAGAAGCAAGGGCTGCAGGGCCTATGATTGAGTCTGTGATGATGAGCTAGAAGAAAGGTGTGAGCAGCAAACAGCTACTGAAAAGTGGTTGAGTGAGCAGGTCCTTTTCACTTTTTGATGGCAATCCTGGAACATAAGGTCCTCTAAAGATTCTTTTCCTGTGCCTGGCTGTGGCTTTTTCTGCATAAATAATACTAGAGGGAACTTGCTTGTGGACTGTATGTTGTATGTGGTGGCCAACATTTACCATGTCTAGGCCAAAAAAAAAGCAACTCTGAAGCACACACCGCAAAAATCATGAACCCTAGATATGGGGTAAACGGAGGCCCTAAAGCATGCTGGCTAAAAGTGCGGAACAGTGTCTTTAGGGAACTTGCTTGAAACAAGATGATATTGTCTAATCCAAGAGGCAAGTGATTTAATACGCAATGAACCCAAAATCTTATTTAAAGAAGTAGCTGTGCAGGCTTGTAGGAACATAATTTACTTATTTTTATGAATATCTTCCATGCACTGCTAATAAATATGAACTATTAACGGGTTTTTAATCTGATTCGCATTTATTACAGGTTGAGTTGAGGCTATAAATTATGCTTACTTAGTGGCATGAAGTGTACGGCTGTGTGAGTGGGTCTATCATCCATTCGCGGAGCCTGGGCTGTGCAAGGCAGCACTGATTTGCAATGCTGATCAGCAACTAACTGAGCACGGCGTTTAGTTAATTTGTTGGATGGGTTATCTACATGGCTGTGAGGATGCTCTTCCAGAGCATTTGTGCTACTGTCTTATAGAATCATTAAGATCTTGCTCTGTCTGCATGGGTTGAAACAGGTGTTTTGGGGTATAATCAATGTTCCTCTGTTCAGTGGGAGCTTTGAACTTGAGAGTTGTTTGGGTAAGAGAAGAGGGGCCTGGGAGATACTTATTGCTGATGTTTTCCAGTCTCCCTTGCATTCATCTCTTCCTCCCACCCTTCCTCAGCCATCAGGTGATATGAGTAATACATACTCACATGAGGAAGGGAAGAGCTGGACATAAATCAGTGGAGGGAAAGGGGACAGCATCCTCAGGGCTCCTTTGTGAGGCTGAATGGTTTTAGTCCTTTTTATTTTTCTCTTCTTTCATGAAGCCATTTTCTTGTACAAGGCCAGTTCCCCAAACAGATGCTCTGCTGTACAGGGGACAGAGGTTGCAAGGACAAAATCAAAGTTACTTATTGGAGCATTTCCTGTTTCCAGCTGAGATTTTTCAACTTGGCTAAAGGAAGAAATGAGCACCTCTGGCATCCCAAGATAGAAATGACTAGGGCAGATAAGAAATTATTGTGGATTTCTGGCTGGAAATATAGCTTATTGAGGAGGAAATAAAAACCAAGAATTGCAGAGAGGCTTTGCATTATCGTTGTGTAGCAGCAGGAGTATATTTAATCCTGCACAGTGTGTGCGTGTGCTGTACTGACAGTGTATGTGGTCCAGAAGACCTGTCCTGCTCAGGTGCTGCCGTGCATTGAGAGGTGCAGCATAAACCATGGAGATTTGTCCAGGAAGAGGAGAAAGGCACCTCTAGGACTGTACCGTGAGATGGGGCACAATGGCTTCTCTTCTTGGATGAAAGCTCTCTAATTACTTTGTCTCAAATGTTTACCCTCCTGATGCTTGGAAGCTCCCTGAGGAAAAGGAACCCTTCAAGATAAATAGTTTTGTGAAGAACCCAATTTTCCTTCGAAAGTGTTCCGATGGGAACTTCTTAGTAACACACACCCCTCTTCCTTATTTGCACAAGCAGGCTTGATTGATGTTGTCCTTTGATGTATGTGCAACTGCAGTTGTGAATGAGTTGTGGGAGCGACTGTTTGATGGTTCCCAGGATTGCATTAACGAGTGGGGGCAACCCGCAGTCTCAGGGACTGCTAGATGGAATTACAGCTTGCAGAAATTAATTTATAAGCATCAGTCTAAAGTACGCAACAATGTGGATATGTTACAGATCTCGCAATAGATGTGTTTACTGGTGCATTATGCTTTTCACACTGGTTTCCATTCACTTATGTGGCTAATAATTAATTGAAGAGAGAGGAGGCTAATGCCCTGGTCCAGTGGAAGAGCAGAAAAGGTTCATGTCCACTTAGCTCCATCTAGTATCAAAGGCAACTGAAGTTTGCATGGCACTTACATTATTAGCTGCATGCTTGCATTAAAAGAGATGTGGAGCATTATAAATATTTTATAGTGCTTTACAGGTTGGGGGCGAGGGGAATTTGAAATTGTTTGCATGATCTATGTTATGTCATCTTCAATACAAGAGCAGAAAGGATGTGAGAGTTCAAAATTTACTTATGGTGCCATCTTGTTACTGCTTAATGCTTTGTTCTTGTGGATCATTCTCTTGTGTGTTCATTGCCCTGCATGAAAATCAATAAATGAAACATCAGACCCGAATCCCATGCTCTTCCCAAGGCACAAGAGAGGGGAAGAGTTCGCAGAACAGCTCTCGTGACTGCAGCTGGTTCCCATTGAGGGCTGCAGAGATGATAAAAACTTGACAGCATCTGCAGGAAATTCACTGTGGGGGTTTCTTACCAGCACTGTAAAAGCCAGCTCTGCACGGGACGGGGTTTCCTTTCAGTGGCAGCTTTGTGTGGTTTCAAAATGTGTACTGAGTGCCTGCATTGTGGGCTTTCTAAAAAGGCAAACCGCTGTCTTTTCACTTTTGCCATCTAGTCAGCTTGTATGGGTTTTATGGGTTAGAGTCATGGTGTGGCTGGTCTAGTGGGCAACAGGCTGCCTGTGGGCTCCTGCAAGAGGGCTGTGGTGCATAAGGCAGGTGATTGTCTCTCTCAGGTGGCACCTAAGCATCCAGCCTTTAGTATTCATCCTGCTTTGTGCTGATGGATAAGTACCTATTGAATGCAGCCTGTATCCCAGGCTAACTTTGCCACCCAGACTATATTGAATGTAATGACTCTGCAGCACCTGCTGCATTGTTTGCTGCTTTTTCTGTGGTCTAGAGTAAGAGTAGGTCAATGCTGCATTAGTTCTGCTTTGATATGACCTGTCTGAAGCCACTGTAGTGTGTTTATTTCTTTGCTGGAGTCTGTTCTTCATGGACTTGACAAGGAATTCATCTTACTTTGATTTCACTTATTTTGAAAGGAAGTACGGTCAAAGGACTTAGTCATGGAAAGACTTTGTGCTGGCTTTCAAATACTCCTTGTATAATGTTTCTGTACTGCTTTGGCCTGTTGAAGCTCAGCTAATCCGTCTGACCGTAACTTTCACAAAGTCCTTTGCAGTCCTCCGCTCCCCAACCTCCAAATCCCAGGGAAGTTTTTTACAGCTGAGACAGCACTGTAAATGCTGCAGTTCTTAGCTGGGATTTCCCCACTAACACACACACACAATTCATGGACTTCAGTAATGTGACTTTCCCAGTGAAGGGGCATTTATAAATTGCATTCTTCTAGTGCCTGATCTGTGACCCACTGTAGTCAGCAAACGTCTTTCTGCTGACCCTGTGTGGCTTTGGATCGGGCAGTAGGGAGCCTTTGAGTGAAAGCTATCAGCTCCTTTCTAATGGCTGTATCATATGTCATAGATGTTTTGGGGTTTTTTTTCCCTGGTTAAAAAAGGATATAAAAGCTGTGATGTTGGAAACCATAATACTTTGTTAATTGGATTCCATTAAAGCATGTTAATCAAACTGAAAGGGAGCATTAACTGGATTTTTGTGTCTGTTAAAGAAGCACTTAGAGCCTTCTGCAAAGATGAGGACCTGTTTTGTGATGCTTAAGGAGACAGGAGTCAAAGCGGTGTTGACTTGCAAAGATGCCTTTGTGACTTTGTGCATGTGGAAATTACTGGTGAGGTGCAGAATCAAACCCCATGATCCCAGCCCTTTCATCATGTTGGACCTCTAAAGACCTGAGTTCAAGCCAGTTGAGGATTCAGGTTGGTTTGGCTCCTTAAACGTGTGATATGCAACCAAATTTTCATATAAAGAACTGGAGTCTATCCCTTAGCTCTCCCCATTTTAGAAACAGAGTTTTGTGAGGCTCTCCTGGCAGGGATTGCTTTTTCTCTCTTCCCAGCAAGTTCACCAGGCAGATACAGAAAAGGCAAGACTGTGGGTGTGTGGGCACTTCCATAAATGTGCCGGCATTGCCAGTTTATGAAACAACGCTGATGGGCTTGAGGTCCACCTTTACGTAGATAAGGATGTTAAAAGATCTATGGATCCTTTTCTAGGAATCACTTGTAAAGGGCCATGGATGGGGTGATAAAGATATTGCTTTGCCTATTAGGTGCCTCCTTTGTAAATCTCTCTGTCTTCTGGGAAGTGTCATGGCTGCACAGTTGTCACCAACCACTTAAACACATGGGTTTGGGTTGCTGGGATTTTTTTTTTCAATAAAGTCTTTGCCATTTCAGTGGCGAATTCTCATTATGCAAAAGGAGAAACAGCCAGGCAAGTGTTTAAAACTACTTAAGACTTTGACTGTGTCATTTATGTGATTAAAAAACACTTGGGTCATTGTTCAGTTGCAGCTTTGCTGCTATTGCTTGGCAGATCCTTCCTGACTGCCAAACCTTGATGTGCTCCAGGTCCTCCTGCTCCCTTGGCAGGTGGAATGCATCCCTTGGAGCTGCAGCAAAGGGAATTTGCTGCAGCTTGATTTCCCCCAATGCAGTCAGCCTGTAAGTGAATGACCATTAATCATCCACCCCGATGAACTGGTCCTAAATCAAAAGTGCTTGTTAAATTCCTGATTGTAATTGTGGTTTGCATTGCCAAGCAGCACCTAGGGTTTAAATAATCGATGTTACATTTTTTTGTTCTGTTTGTATGTGCTGGTTGTGTCCCTGCAGGGAGGTTTGGGCTGACTGTTTAGTACCTCTTGCTAACCTTGGTCCCTTCACGTTACCTTTGCAGCTAATTATCAGGGTTTGGGTTTGATATAAAATTTGCCCTGAGTTGTAGCTGGGTTGAAAGAGGCATTCTAGAAAGTAACTTTTTACAATTTACTGTTAATTGACTAAAGTAACTCAAAGGTAAAGAGTACATACGTAAACTAGCAAGTTTCTTGAAATGTTTTTTTTCTTGTGTTCAGCACTGACTGGGAAAGGAAATACTGTGCACACACACACCCCCACACCCATTACGATCAAGCTTGGTGATATCCAGTCATCCCATCCTTCAAGATGAACAAGTCATTTCCATTTTCTCACATCTTATTTTGATTCATAAATTTACAGAAGAGCAAAAGCTGTTGTCTTTTGTCTCTTTTTGTTCTGCTTCATCCAATTAGTGAAATCCCTATGTAAGGATCGATTAATTTGGGTACTGATTTGAAGTCTAAGAGGGTGACTCTCATCTGGTACGGGTCATCTTCTGAGATTTCCAGCAAGTCAAATTCATAATTGCAAGCTGGCTAAATCATATGGAAAATACATCGTTGTCTAACACTTCAGCTACTATGGAAGGGCTTTCAATACCTTTTGGCTTATCACGCAATGTTTACTCACATCAGGGCTCAGGAGCAGAAGAGGGTTGCTGAGCTGTAGAGTAGGTCTGAAGCTGTAGTCTCTCCCTCATCTGCCGGGGAGTGTGGTTGCGAATGGCTTGTCAGTGTGTTCCTGGGAATTACAGATGTGTTTGGTTTAATGAGAGGGAACTAAAAGGCCTGCTGCATTTTTAGACACTTTTACACGGTGCTCAGAGCTGGATGCAATCTATTCCTCTTTTACTGAAGGAAGAAAGTGAAGATAAAATGGGAGTATAGGTTTCTCAGGGGAGGATGCGCTTGGAACATCCCAAGGGGTTGCAGTGGGGAGCAGCCCAGGCAGACCTGCCTTTCCTGTTCTGATTGCTGTACGAGAGGTGATATGTCCACATTCTTACCTGAATTCCAGGGGCAGTGAAATTTCCTTACTGCACAATGTCTTGGGGACAGTATGATTGAGACATGGGGTACTGACTACACTGTCGGTCATACAGGTACTCAAGGTATAAGCCCAAAAGAGCAGAGCTGACAAAAAGAAAGGGTAGCAGGAAGGGGAAAAAAAGATATGGAAAGAACAGAGTAATTTGTCCTCTTTTTACTAACTTAACTGTGTGCAATACTTTCATCACATTGCTTTTGGGATGTGGCAAGAGGTTGCAGAGAGTGTTGTAGCTCAGTTGGCTTCTGTAAGAAACCAGCATATGAAGGGCTTTCCTGGGAGCTGGTGATGTTTGGCACAGATACCCAAATAGAAGTGCTTCTTTTTGCAAACGGAGATTGAAGCTGGTTTTGTGAAGCTGGCCCTGTTCATGGCAGCTCACCTCAGTGTGTTAAGCTGCAGGCGCTAGCCAGGGCTGGGTTTCCCACGAGCCCAGCTGGCACATGCTTCCCAGCCCCAGGGAGGTCAGTCTCCAAATGAAAAGCTGAGAATTGCTTCCTCTAATGGTTTTTATTTGGAAAAATGTTTTGTTGCCTTCCTCTGTAACACAGGAGCATGGGGTAAAAAGGCTAAAGGCTTCCTTTTCTTTTTATATCTGCAGACTCCCTCTCACTGCCACAGACTGGCAAGTTCTTTACCAGGATGAAAGTTGAGGCTGAGGCTGGCCTTCCCCTGAGTTGTTTCATTATGCTGTTGACATGAACACTAAATCCTGCCTTCCTTTGCTGCGTGCTGAAGGTCACTGCTGCAGTATGATTGTAATGAGCCTCATAAGCCAGTGTCTCATCTCAGCAGAGCTCCCTGCAGATTGCCCAAAAAATATCCCCAGCCATTTATTCTTTAACCTTTATCTGCCTACAGATGCCGAAGGCATCGTGTGAGCTTATAGTCTTGTAGCTCGTCGATGCCGGATGATGCTTTGATCATACAGGGTTTGCGGGGTAATGGAAGGAATAAGGCAGTGGAGTAAACATAGGCAACGTTTCAAGTAGTAAATGCAAGACACGGCATCTCGGTGACCGCACTGAAGGTGATGCACCTTGTGCTCTGTATTCTGTATATCCTTGCAGGGAGAGCTGGCTGTTCAAGCCCACCCTGACTCCTGCGTGCACACAGTGTAGGAGAGGCACACAGTGGAGTCCTCCAGCACAGGGACCGTGCCTACTCATTTCAGCAGAATGCAGTTTCCAAAACAGAGGAAGAAGTTGGAAATGAGCCATTTAAATAAATGTACCTGCAGCTTCTCCACCCTCTATCTGATCGTGGTTTTTGAATTAACACCTGTACGTTTAGAACCTATTAAAAGGATAATTTCATGCTCCACTGACTATCCCTGGCTGATATAAATGCAGAAGGATAGTCGAGGAATACCCAAAAAATATTCTTGTAGGGGATTTGTCGTTGTGTAGATCAACATCAAGAAGCAGCCTGTTGTAAAAATGTTCATTACATTGTCATTTAGATTGCGCGAGTTTAAGTTAATTAAAACACAAAAGAGGGGAAAGAGAAATCACATAGAATTTAGAATAAAGCAGCTGACAGAAAATGTTTATCAGGGTCTTTAATATAATCTATACAAGTTATCTGTATAAGAACTTCTCTATCTTTGGGTCAGCGTATATGTTCTGGGGAAGTGATAACAGGTTGTCCCTGTGGGCACTGTCACCTCCACCATGGGGAGGAGTCCCTAATGGATGGCCAGGTGCCTGTGGAGGCACAACTGTTGGCTTTCCATGCATTTTATTGCTTGTCATGGCTGCACCATGCCCTGAGTGTGCAAATAAAGAGCCTTTCAAAGACTATAGGGCTCACTAGGCTCAGCAGCTATGGGCATTCACCTTCCTGGACACAGCTCCTCTTCCCAGCTTCATGTTGCTCTGTGTCCTGTCCTTGCAAAATGAGGCTGAGCTCAAGAAATATGGAAATCTTCCCTCTCATGCATGCTAATCTTTGCAGGTGTCACAGTCTCTGTGTGCAAACTCACTTTTGTCACTCTTCTGTTAAACATGATTTCTCCTGAGTCAGCTTTGGGTCAGCAGGAGGAGTGAGTTCATCTCGGTCTTTCAGATGTCTAAAAATTACTTGGAAATTAAAGCCTACATGAGCCTGGTTATCCTTGCAGAGAAAAGAGAGGGGGAATGTGGTTGTCTAAAGGCTGATTCCTTTCTCCTTCTCCCTCATTTTGCAGAAATAAACCTGGAAGACAGACTACCTTTCTCTTGAGCTGCTAACAGGGATGTGCCAGGGGAAGGAGGGAGGCATCCTGCCCTCTAGTCCAGAGCAGAAGCTCCTGAAAGCTCCTGCTCTGCACAGTGGTCTCTGGGGATGCTTTCATGCTCTGCTCTTAAAACAGGGCAACGGTTGAGCTGGCTCTGACATGCTGTGCTTGCAAAGCCCTGTTCTCTTGTAACCCCAGAAGAGTTCATTCGTTCCCGCTTAGCTAACTGCAGGAGGGTGAATCGCATGAGCTGTCATTAGAGTGTGGGAATTTTCCTTTGGATTTGTGAGCCAAGACAAGGATCAGGGGACCTTTCTGGGGCTGTATTTAGGACCTTTTTTGCTGCTTGGCATAGTGAAAAAGAGATTGCTGTAAGAGATGAGGGAAGGCACTCATCTGTGATACAAACAGTGTATGACAGCTGATTCAGCCCAAATCGGGCAGCCGAGCATTCAGAGCGCAATAGGCTTGTATATCTTGCTCTGATCGCTGTTACAAATATTCCTGGGTAAGTGCCGCTTGCTGACGGTGCAGACACTCTGCAGGGGAGGAGGCAGCTGCAGAGCTGGTGCTGTGCAAAAGCCAATTATCGGGACATGTTTTTCAGCGGGAGGGTCTTTCCAGAGCACGTGAGCAAGGAAGTTTGCAAACTGAAAAGGCTACCTTATACCTCAGTAGAGACCTGAGGTTCTTCCTGTCTTCTCCTCTTGTCCAAGGCAGGCTCTCCTCTGCCTTTGCCATCCTCTATTTGCTAAGAAATCTTTTAAAAACATGAAAGAGCAGAAGTTCCCCCTCCTCCCCAAGCAATCCATCAGCATCCTGGTTAGTGGTACCCCTGCCCACGGGCATCATTTGATGCTGTACAGACACCATAGAGGTGGTGATCCTCTGAGCATCACGGCACCTCGCTGCAATGAGCTGGTTTTGCCTAAAGCTCCCTTCCGTTGGTAGATCTAGATCGATGAGCAGAGCATGAAGTCATGATCTGTCTGCACATGACAAGGGAATGGGATTTCACCCTGCCGCACCTCTCTGATGTGGCAATGCAGTTTTAGAAGTTGGTGATAAGGTTGGCTGTGCTGTGAACATGTATTACTGCCAAATTCATGTTTTTCCACACTGACTTGACTCTCTTGAGGGAAGACCTTATTGCTCTCTACAACTACCTGAAAGGAGGTTGTAGAGAGGAGGGAGCTGGCCTCATCTCCCAAGTGACAGGGGACAGGAGGAGAGGGAATGACCTCAAGCTCCACCAGGGAGGTTTAGGCTGGACATTAGAGAAAAATTTTTCATGGAAAGTGTCATTGAACTCTGGCAGAGGCTGCCCAGGGAGGTGGTTGAGTCACCTTCCCTGGAGGTGTTTAAGGGACGTGTGGAAGAGGTACTGAGGGGCATAGTTTAGTGATTGATGGGAATGGTTGGACTCAATGATCTGGTGGGTCTTTTCCAACCTAGTGATTCTTTTGTGATGATGTTAATTTCTTCCACGATTTTGTACTGCAGAGCAGCACAAGTCTGCAAGTTGTGATCCCTTTAGAGTTCGTGTTTCCCCATTGTTTTCTTTTGCATCTACTACATTTAGTTGTTATCTGGGCAAAGTGGAAGTAAATTTTATATGGAGTTGTTAAACAGTGACGCACATCGGTTCTGACGCAATGCCTTACAACATCTATCGGTGCCTTCTGGAGGAGGAGGAGGCCACCAGCAGTTCCATCCTGCTGGCACCACAAGCTCCTCTGGCTTTTGTGATGAATAGCAGGGCTTGTAGTTTCTACCAGAAGAGAAATGTTAAGGCAGGCAGAGGTGTAAAATCAGCTGAGATTTGGTGCTTAGTTTTTTTGCAGGCGTCTATGTGGAATAAAGGGACTGCCCTTATCGTTTGATCTTTAGAAGAAGAATGGGCTGACACAAACCAGCAGGCAGTTTTCTGGCTGCATGCTGCTTAATAACACATTCGATATTGATTAACTGTAGTTTTAAGCCCATTTGGACAATTCAGCCACTTGACTGAGGGGTTGAAACACAGTGGAAGAAACGTTAATAAATGTAGTTCCCTGTTTGATCATGAGTTTAAATTTTAAAATCCTTCATGTACGAATCGAGTTATTGTATTCCCAGGGAGACACCAGGGTGATTTATGACCTTTTGATGTCCCAAATACAATTGGCACTCCATCAGTATGCAGACACTATCACGGGGTCCGATGACTTGAATGACTTCCAGTTTCCCCTGTATCGGGAAGAGGTGTCACAGCTAATGAAATTCTCTCCAAAAAGTATTGATTCATTAGACAACACGATCCTTTGACTGTCCTTTGTCCAGTGAACTGCCGGGAAAATTTCATCTTAGGATGTCAAAATGTTCGTCCTGCTTCTCGTCTCTGTTCTCTCTCTTCAATGTTTGCTGGGATCGCACACATTGTACAGTGCTGGTACCAACAGACTGGGGGCTTCTGTGCCTCTAAAAAGTGTGGCCCAGTCCTTCATACAAGTGATATTTTTAACAATTAGTGACAGCCAGACCCCTTATGCTAATACTTTAAAAAACCTCTAAGTAACCGCTCCCTAACCTTAAGTTAATAAAACTCTTCCCTGTGTCCCTGCAACACACTAAGACACTAATAATGCTCTTTTTTAATAGGCAAGGGAGATGGAGAACACAGAGCTGCAGGGCTTTGCCAGTGCCACCAGGAGTAGAGCTTCAGGTTTTCTGGTTTCCTTTCTCTGTAGATGCACTTTGGGCTGTTTTCCTTTCATTTAATTACCTCGATGATAGCTATAGTGTTTCCAGATGCTTTTTTAATTTATTTCCTCTCCCAAAGAACCGCTGGAATAGCTGGAAATTTTAATATAGCAGCAGAAGAACAGGGTAATGCCCATCTGAAGCCAGGCTTACCAACAGCTTGTGCCTGCACGTGTAGCACAAAGTCTTTACTCACCCGATATCCAGAGCAAATGAAATTTGATGAGCTGTCTGCCTTTTCTGAGGGGGAGCTGGGTGGTTGGGGTTTTGCCCTCTTCATACTGCTGGCTCTGTTCGCCAATTAATCCGCGCTAAAAGGACTTACAATGAGCTTGTTATTCTGTGGGTTTGTGTAGTGGCGGCTCGCCAGATTTGAGCTCGTTTCAGATGTTTAATAGATAGAAAGTTGATCACTTGGCAGCCAAACTAACACCCTGGAGACTCTTCCAAGGCTGTGCAATATTCTGGGATGCAGCAGCTTGGGAAAGACCAGGTATTTATGAGATAGAATGTTTTCAGTTAGGCTAAAAGTTAAACACATGGATACCTGCCTTAGCTCCAGATTATTTAAACTCTGGCATGACTTCCCCTCTGCTAATGCAGTGCTCTCCTGTTTCATCTCCCCATCAATGTAGACAGCAATAAGCAAATAAAAAGATAATCACTGGCAGATTAGTTGTTGCTGTGAAAGATTATGCTTCAAAGTTATGCAAATGTTGGCCTCATCATTGAATCCATGTGCACGTAGAACTAAATTTTCTTGGTTTATTGGCCTTGGTTGTAATAAATAAACCTAAACTGAAAAGTATGTCTAGAGCCTATAAATATGGATTTGTTTGAAGCAAGATGCTTCTTGGGCAAACTTAGAAGCATTCTTGCCAGTGATTTATGACACAGGCTGTGTGTGATCCCAGGAGAATGTTTTGCCGTCAACATCTGCTGACATCTTAAAGGACAACACTAAAGCTTGGTAAAGGGCAGTAGTAACCTAGGTCGGGAAGAGACTTTTGTTTTGCAGCTTTGGGACATCTCTTTTAATCAAATTAGGAAAAAAATAAAAGCATCCAAAGTGCCACTGTCTGGGGACAGAGGTTAGAAATCATTCTGTACTCAGAATTTGTAGAGATAGCATCAAAGAAAGCTTGCTGCAAATGCTTACTATATAAAGCTTAAGGAGGAGTTGTCCAGGAAAGGAATACGGACAATAAACTGCATGCAAGTTTGCCGACTGCAGAGTCTCTAGATAATGGCAGGAGCTTTACAGAATAGTCTGTTCCAGTGCCCTGAACATTGTGCCAGAAAATCAGCAAGACAGCAGCAAATGTAATGAAATTCCGTAGTTGAAAGCAGCAGAGAGAGAGTAGTTTGTGCTGGGTCTTGTTTCCTCTTTCAGATTTCTATTACTGGGGGTTTTGGACTTATTCATGCCTTGCACATTGGTGGATGTAGGCATTTTGAGGATGGGCTAAGTCAGACTTTTGCAAACTTGGTAGACTGAGGTGCTTCTGCTTCATCTGTCCACAGAGTGCCCAGGGAATGGATGTAATTCCTGAAGGTTTAGTGTTTGTAACAAGTTCTTTCGCATGCCCTTGGAGGATGTGAGCCCTGCTCCTTTCTCTTCTCCTTGCCTGTGTCATGGGATGCCCTTAGATGATGTAAAAAAAAAAACAAAAACAAACCCCAAACCAAAAGAAATGTAAAAGTGTTAGTTTGATGGAAGGCTTACAGTTGTCTTTATCCTTCATGATCTGTTACATAGGGAACAAAAGGTTGGGGAGTTTGAATTTTTGTCACTAAAAATAACATTTGATCCCAGGGTGCCTTCAGGGAAGCTGACCCCACTTGCAGTTGTCCATGGTTAAATGAGAGCAAAAGCTGAGTCCTGGTGTTTCACAGCTGGACCGAGCCCCATCCTGACCCTGAGGATGCTCTGCTGTCCTCCACCACTGTGGAGCTCTCTTGGTGTCTCTGTACTTGCCACAGCAGTAAGGGGAGAGCTCCAGCCATCGTCCTGCTGCAGCACAGGGCAGCGGCAAAGCTTGTAGTGCCGTGGGTGTTTCTCTGGTAGCAGATGGGCACGTGCATGCATAAGTACTTGTCTTGCACCTATGTGCTTAAATTAGTACCGCAGTAGGGTTCAAGAAGGTCCAGATGCCCTGCAGAATTAACCAGGGGCCAGACTTGGGTTTTGTTTTTTTTTTTCTTCCCAGCCTGTTTTTGCATTACCTGTTGGAAATGACTGTGTGTGCAGCTCTTCCCTCTCCTGCCTCACCAGCCTATTTTGGGGTGGCCTATTTTTGGATCGCAGCACAGGTGACATGCCTTGGAAAAGCAGCGTTGCATCGCTAACGATTGCTGCGGCGCCACTTAGAAGATGACACCTTGCTGTTCCTCTAAAGTGAAGGGTTTAAATGAGTCGCTGCCTTTGTGATTTATTGGGAGGTTTGGGTTGTCCTGCCAGTTCTCAGCAGCTGACAGGGAGAAAGGTGAAAAAAAAAATCACCCTGCAAGAAACCCCTGCTAGGAAAGGCTGGATGGCATGTTATATCTCTCTGTTGCTGCCTTAGGTATAGGATGGGAGGATCGGTATACTAGTCTAGATAAGAATATAATGATGTTATCACTGCAGATATGTTGGCTTTCAAAAATGCTAATGATTAAGTAATTATTCTTTTTCTCCTGCAAGCATCCTGCCTATTGAATGAGATACATCCGCAGAGCAGTTGATTAGCACCTTCAGTGCTCAGATCAGTTAAATCTTCCATTTGAGGGCTGTTCCTAAAAACACATATAAATGGAAAGTTATGTGTTTGTTATTGGTGATCCAAGGCCTGTTATTTAGCTGGGATTGGTGTGTTTGTGTGCTGAACAGAATGTGCTTTGATTATTGAGGTTATTTCCCTACGAACACACTGTAATTGATTTAATGTACCACATTCCACACCCTGCCCTGCTGAAGACTCATATGTACTTACTCAAGTAGTCTGTTTACTAGTGATGTCTTGGTGGTTTGTTAAACGTGGAAACAAAGATGTTTACAATCATGTTTTCCCCCATAAGTTATATCAGGCTAAGTGAAGCTTGCAGGTGATATGCTGGAATTAAATCCCAATTATGTTAATAAGGAGAAAGCAATTGGAGAGCTGCACACGTATCTCCTAAGGCACTAGGGCCATTGCATCCTAGCAGCAGGCATGGCACAGGGCAGAGATATCTGAGAGCCCTTGGGTGTGCTGAGCTGGTCCAGTTAGTGTTTGCCAGAAAGTTTGTTCCTTTGCTTTTATATTGAGATAAGAAAAAAGACTCAAAATAAAATAGAAAACCAACAGATGTCCTGTTAGAGCCTTAATGTTGTGGTGAAGGGAGTGTCCCCAAAGTAGACACAGCAACAAACTACATTGAAAGACATTTTTGAAGGGAGGGGGATATTTGGAAACCTGTGGTCGGTGCATGTGCAACACAGGCACCCTCTTACCATGACGGGTGGTGGCTTCTGCATGTGAGAGGCTGTGTTCCTCCCTCCATCCTTCCCTCAGTCTGGATTTACTCCTCTCAAATGACTGCATCAATGTGGCTCGAGCTGTTTTGGCTTCAGGTCCAAAGCCTAGAGAGTGTATGTTTCCTGCAGTAATTCAGAGAACCCATAATGTATAGTATTCACCACAACTGGTCTCCAGTTGTGAATTTTTAATTATGCCAGATCGTTTTCAGTAAATGGGACTTCAGGCTCAATTAGGGCTGTCAGATCCAATTTTTCACTCACCTACTATTGAGCTCATCTTGTGTTGTTTGCAATAATTGCCAAATCCACAGGAAATATGAGACTTGCAAAAGATGAATGTCTGCGACATTTCCCATTCTCAGAGCCTTCTTCAGCAGAGTCCTAAGAGTGCTGGATCCAAGTGAAAGTAAGATGCTCAGAGAAACATTTTGACTGTTAAATATTTTACTCAAAGTAGTAGGAATACCAAGTCTGGGCTTTGTATAGAAGGCAGCTCATTATACTAAGACCAAAGACTTCCATCTTAAAAAAGCAGGTGGTTTCCTCCAGTGTGAATGTGGTTTTGTGGGGCACTGGTCTGATGGAGGTTCTAAGCACAGGACACCCAGCCTGTCCCTGAGATGTGACAGCCTGCTTGGAAGTCTGTTTGTGGTGGCAAGGTTGCAAGTAGCCTGCACTGGCCTGAGGGGATCAGTGGTTCTTCCCCTGCTCATCTTCACAGCTCATCCCACCCTGGGGCTGCCCAGAACCCCTGTACCTTTCCATTTCTTCAACTTGCTGTGACTGTTGTTCCTCTAAAGGGGAGACAAGGAGGATGCCCAGAAAAAAACCCCCAAACGTTGTCTTTGCTCTGTACTCTCATGCAAAATTTGGTTTTGAGAATGAACAGCAATCACTGTATGCACTGACCTGGAAGAAACTGGAGATTTCTGTTTATCAGACTGGAGCTGCACAGTGGTAGCTTTCCTATTGCCTTTGGCTCCTAGGGTACCACAGAACCATGAGTGCACAGAGCATCTTCTGAAATAAACCCTGAGCCCAGTAGGTTTTATCCCTCATGAGCTGCCTGCTGTGAGTACCTGTGGGGAGAACCCCCTCTGCTCACCCCAGGGGGTTGGGAGGTGTATCCAGGCCCCCTGGTTGGGTGTGGGATGCATGGAGAGGTCTGTTTGGAATGGAAAACAGCACACAATAGCAATCTGTCTTGGGTCACCTAGCTCTGCACGTGGATACTTGGCTCCTTAGGCTTCTCTTTCTTAGATAAAGTGAGCCTCTCAACCAGATCTGCCAAAGAAGCGTTTGAAGCAAAGTCCCTAACAGATGCTAAATGGCACAGTGATGGCCATTGCACCCCTCAGCCAAAAGTAGTGTGAAGCCTGTCTGGCTGTGTTGTGAACCCACTCTGAGGAGCAGTAAGGCTGCAACTGGGTGTGCGCCCAGGCATTTGTGGGGACTGACCGCCCTTGCTGCTCCAGAAAGGTCTGGGGAGTAAAAAGTGCTGAACGCGGTCTCTGAGTATGCAGAGTGCCTGTCCATGTCTGCTCCCTAAATCATAGAATCATAGAATTACCAGGTTGGAAAAGACCCACCGGATCATTGGGTCCAACCATTCCCATCAATCACTAAACCATGGCCCTCAGCACCTCATCCACCTGTCCCTTAAACACCTCCAGGGAAGGTGACTCGAGCACCTCCCTGGGCAGCCTGTTCCAGTGCCAATGACCCTTTCCATGAAAATTTTTTTCCTAATGTCCAGTCTGGACCTCCCCTGCCAGAGCTTGAGGCCATTCCCTCTCGTCCTGTCCCCTGTCACTTGGGAGAAGAGCCCAGCTCCCTCCTCTCCACAACCTCCTTTCAGGGAGTTGTAGAGAGCAATGAGTTCTCCCCTCAGCCTCCTCTTCTCCAGGCTAAACACCCCCAGCTCTCTCAGCTGTTCTTCATAAGGCCTGTTCTCCAGCCCCTTCACCAGCTTTGTTACTCTCCTCTGGACTCGTTCCAGAGCCTCAACATCCTTCTTGTGGTGAGGGGCCCAGAACTGAAGACAGGATTCAAGGAGTGGTCTCACCAATGCCGAGTAGAGAGGGAGAGGAACCTCCCTGGACCTGCTGAAGGAACTGGTACATGGAAGGAAAAGGACAGCAAGGTTTAAACAGCAAAACCTCTTCCCAGGGAGCTTTTCCCTGACCATCCGCTTTGCCCGGGTGGCTGCTGGGGCAGAAACCCAGCACAGTCACCGAGCCGTCTGCTCAAAGACCGACTGCTCTGAAAGGAGACCTGATTGATAAACAGCATCTGTATGGATTGCTCTCCTCTCTACTTTCTGCTGATGGTAGCACTGGCTAATGGACCCAGCGGCATTGGACTGGGGAGCGTATTTACCCAGCCACTTACCTGAACTCCAGCAATGGGTTTTAATACCACTTAGACCTGTGGAAACTTAATAGCCTACAATCTCTCCCCATCCTCTTACTAACACTGACACAGTTGAAGACTGTGCTAACTAGGTGAAGAAAAACTGCTTCTCGCAGCCAAGTGCTAGCATCAATGGCTTGGTCCCTGCTCCAGCAGGCACTCTTATGACTGGAGCTGCTCCTTTGGTTTTGATGCCATTTTGCAGACAGGAACAGCCAGTTCTTTCTGCATCTTTGGATCTTCTCAGTTACTTGATCCAAGAAAACTATTAAACAACAATAAAAGTGCATCAACAGTGATGCTCGGCAGAACTGTCTTTTCCTGCTCTTCTGGCTTTTTGCAACTTTGTCCCGTTTTTATGCCTGATTGCAGATGACATATCAGCTCCTCCTGGCAGGAGGGCTGTAAAACATCCCTGGCGCTCTTGGGAAGTGGTGAATGCTGCTGTTCAGCAAAATCATTGAGCGATGCCTCTGTGTTCTGCCCCTGCTGCATCTTCCAGCTTTCTATGCTAAAAATCACCGTGCAGCTCCATCTTATCTCAAGCACGGATGATGGGAGGCACTTTTGCTGTCAGGCCTGCCGCAGCTCCCAGCGATGCCTGCTCTCCCTTGCCAGCTGAGTGTTTTCCCCTACACCCCTTCTCAAATACTTGTTTATCTTCCACCCAAATTTGACAGCAGAGTCTCAGAAAAGAGAACCGATTAAAAAATTATGAGGTGGCTGGGGAGAGGGGAGGGAGACAGTGTGTTTATGAGAGGCTGATTTCTTAGGAAATGAGGCTAAAAATAAGTTTAATAATGTTTTACTGAGCTTTGCTTCAAAGCAAACTGCTGAGTGCATCTCGCTTCTTCCTGCTCTGGGCATCTAACTGCTGTCATGTTCTTGGCTGTAATTTTCCCTGCTCTTTCAGGGAGGCTGCGAGATCTTTGCTAATCTTAGAGAGCAGACAAGACCTCTGTTTTAAAGGTCTCATAAGAAGAAATAAAAAAAAAGAAGGAGGAGGCATGCAGTAAATGGCACAGAGCTCCAGTGGATCTGCTGTGGAAGGATGAAAGCTTGTACTCTGATTGCCAATATTTGAAGTGGCATCTCCAAAGTCTCTGGCAGAGCATTAACCCACCGCTGCTGGCAGCAGTCAGTTATCTGATAACAACCAGCTCTCCCACTCTGTGTCTGATGCTGCAGCACCTTCGATAACCATATGTAACTGTGGACCAGCTCTGCAAGAGCAGTACTGGTATAAAGGACTTGGCTTTGATTACCCTGTATATGTGGTGATAGATAAACCAGAAAATTAGCTGTATGGCACTGCCTGAGTCATCTCCCCCCAAGCCCTTTGTGTGATGGAGATAAGGATCCTGAGGAGCATAAAGTCTATTGCCTTTTACTGATTTTAAATACATGGATGTCTCTGCACTTTATGAAAAGGAGCACAGCCTGTGGTACCCATACTTCTAGACATGCAGGGACGTGGCATCTTTTGTCGCCCCCAGATACAGTGGTGCTAGGGTTTTTCATTTTTATGAAGCATTTAGGAAGAGCTGTACTTAAACCTTCAGACTGACAGCCAGGAAGGCATGCAGAAGAGCACTCGGGTATTAATTAACTTGTCCTGCCAAAAGCAGGTATTGATTTGCTTTTACAGGACTTTGATGAGTCTTGATTATGATTCTGTGGAGGTATGGAGGTTTCCTGCCCTTAGAAGACTGGAGCAGCCATAATTATAAAATAATTGTGCTTGTTTTCTTCTAAAGTACTATTTTATTATTTGATGAATCTCTTGTTTGTACTGAGTAGACAGTACGACTTCACAAATTACTTGTTTACTGTCATGCCCTGATTTATAATTCTCCCTTAAAATTTTAGAGGGTGCATTTTTTTTCCCAGATATGCATTCATATTACTGTAAAAGTAGGTCACATCATATTGGTGCAGATGTTACCCTTCCCCTCTCGCTCTGACTCTCTGCTGGTACACGGGCTGAAGATAAGTTTGTGCTGATGACCCGAGGCAGCACTCATGAAAGGTGAACCAATCTCATAAATCTTTCACCATGTTCCTGCTGTGTGTTAAAGGCTTACATGTAGTTTGGAATATTAATTAAAGACAGTTAAACGACAGGTTTTTTTTAATTGTGTCCTTAGTGTCTCCTACCTAGCAGAGATGCTTGTTCTGCATTTGCCTTGTGTGCATGGTCCCATGGCAAGTGCCAGCTGGGATTTGGGGGATGTTGCTGATGTGGGAGGGTGCAGGTTGCAATTTAACAATAAATGAGATGGGGTAATGTTTTTTAACTAAAAGAGAAGTTTAGGCTAGATATTAGGAAGAAATATTTTTGCTGAGGGTGGTGAAACACCAGAACAGGTTGCTCGTAGAGGTGGTAGATTCCCCATCCCTGGAAACATTCAAGGTCAGGTTGGATGGGGCTTCGAGCAACCTGATTGAGTTGAGGATGTCCCTGCTCACTACAGGGGTTTGAACTGGATAACCTTCATGCTCCTGTCCAATCCAAAGCATTCTCTGATGTCCCTACTGGGACTGTCCCTGAGCTTACGGGAGGGTCTGTCTTCATGCTGTGCTCCATCAGCACTGCTGGGACCTGCCATGAAGCTGGGAGGGAGAATATTTACGGCTGCTTGCTTGGAGAAGGGAGGCAAAACCAGGGTATAAGAGCAGTAAGGCAAGGAGGGAACTGGTCTGGCAGCTGCTCTAAGTGCTGAGGTGGGTCAGATGTAGCGGAGAGACGATTTACACCACTGTTTCCTCAGCACTGAATAAGAGATTTCCCTTAGGAGGTTTTTATGAAGAGGTGCAAAGAGCTGTTAAGTCATTAGTGCAGTTTCCCATTGTAGCAGCATTATTCCTCGTTATCGCCACTTTATAGCTTCTCTTTCTTACCAGCAACTATTGACCCAATAAATATTTGCCCTGACTGTATTATCTGCATCCTAAATGCTTACCTTTTTCTTTTGCATGCCATTTCAAGACAGTTCAGCTGCAGCCCCTTCTTCTGCCTGCTAGGGAGAGTCCGGGTAACCAGTGCTGCGGGCAGCTGCCTGCAGGACAACCAAATCCTGGCCTTGGGTAAGGGCTAGGGGAGCTTCCCTTTGTTGAGCCTTCAGTTTTTTAAACCCTCAACTTCCAAGGTATGTCCTTGACAGCTTCTAAAGCAACCTTCCTCTTTCACAGCAGCAGCTCTTGTCGCCTTTTTTTATGTTCCATTAACTCAGTGTTTTGCAGCTAAGGCTGCTGTTAATTAGGTGCTAATTTATTATTCTGACCAGCTGTTCTGACAGCTTAAGCCCCCAACAGAGCTGGGACAGGCACCCACCTCTCCCCAGCCCTTGGCTATCTCAGGTCTGGGTCTCCAGTGTGCTTCCAGCCATGGCATCACTACTGGGGGTGACAGCATCCCCCGATTAACATCTGAGGGGGGTACCAAGGTTGCCCTGGCCATGAAGGAGGAAAATTAGGTTTCTCCTGGTCCCATGGACAGGGTGAAGACTCTGGAAGACATTTCTCATGGTTCTGTTCTGCAGATCAGCATCACACCAGTGTGTGGACCCTGACTCCAACATGGCCCTTTCCAAGCAAACCATCCTTATGAGCACCAGTAGGACCTTCTTTCTGAGGTTTTTGTGTCTTGTGGTCGGTTGATTTGAAAGAGGTGTAAGCCCTGATGAAAGCACTTCTGTGCTGGGGGGAGCACATGTGCCATCTCTCTCCTGTGCATACCCTATCTTGTCCTTAGAGCGTGGCAGCATCACCTTGAGGGAAGCATGGAGGACAGTAGGAGCATCAAGCAGCAGTTCTTTCACTCTCTTCTTATAATTTCTTCATTAAGGATTCACAAGAGCTTTTTTGGATGAAAATCAAATTAGTAAAATCTCCCGAAAGAAAGGAGTCATTTCCCAACCGACACTTGTCAGTGCATTTCATAGCTATCAAAACCACTGCTTTCCTAGCTCCCTGCCCTTGGTCCAACTCATTAATTAGTGCTATTAACTAGTTTTAAAGTATTAATTACAATCTGATAATGTAAAAGAGACTGAGTGCAAGAATGAACTTCATAACCTCTCTCTTTGTAGGTGAGTAGAGTTTTCTGAATTTTGGAGCTGCCCTGGAGAGTTGTGGTTTTGCCTGCCAGGTAGTGAGTGTAGCTGTGTTCGTTGCTGCTAGCAGGAGCATCTTATAGTCCAGGAGGTAAAAATACTCATTTTAATGATGTTACATGAGTGTACAGGGTTATGACAGGTGTACCAGCATCTTCCACCTGGGTAGATATTGGAATTGGTTCTTGCCATCGTGTTGAGGTCATTGCTGTTGCTCAATGTCCCATTGTGCCCCTCTCATATCCCCTCCATGACCTAGATGCTGTGGGGACTTTGTCCTTGTTGGTGCAAAGTAAGGGGCCACAGTGGCCAGTTTGCTGCTCTAATGCAAAGAACATGTATGTTGTTACCCATCCAGGAGGTCACCAGTTCGGTTCCTGGTTTGTTAGCCAGAACAGCAGCCTTTCTGCTGCGTCAGGCACACATTGTCTGCTGGCGTCACTTGTGTCACTCGAGAGTATTAGCACAGCGGCATCGAGCCCTGGAAAGACTCAGCCTTAGCAGCATGGTTGAGGTCATTTGTGCAACCAGACGTGCTAAGACTTCAAGACAGCCTGGCAGTTGATGTGAAGATGTAAGGATGCATCATGTAACTTAGGCTGCCTTTCAGATCTTTTGTGTATGCCACAGTCACATAAGAGGATCTCTTTGGTCAATGAGAGTGAAGTGCAACCATCAAAGAGGAGAGCTTGTCTCTGTGGAGATGGGCACGTGAGGAAGAAGGTCACAACTCGGTGGCAGAAAAGACTGAAGCTGCAGATTAACGAAAGATAGTTTGATAAAAGAATTGGGGATGCTGCAACCAGTAATCCCATCTGGTTTTGTTTATGCTGTGGTCAGTTGACTCTTGTGATTCCCTGAGCTTAATTGGAGTGGGTAAACATCCTTTTCAATTTATTTAGCAGCAGCTTCCAAGACACGACCTGAGCAGATCTGTGAAAGCAGAGAGGTTGGTGCAGCTCCCAGTTCTGCTCCTGCAGGGCAGTGCTGGGGTGGGCGATCTGCACAGCCAGTGTTCCTGCTGGAGAAACTTAAACTGCTCAGCTTTAATCCCAAGGATGCTTAGAGATCACGTAGTGTCAGTGTAATTCGTAATCTTTAGATTTAAGATGTGCAGATCATTGCCAACTCTTGCAAAATACTTATCTGGCTGGTGATTTTCCTTTTCCCTCTGCCTCAGTTTAGATCTAGAAATGTCACTAAACATTACTGCAATATTTTGGACTGGGTGAGCCAGTGAACCAAGACCACATAGTGGTTTTGAAGAAGCATTTGGGCAAGTCCTATTCAGAACATGGGTTCTTATGTCATTTCTTCTTTCCCCACCGTGGAATGTTGCCCTGTTCCCACCACGTTTATCACTTTGTGTTGCACAGTTGCCCCCCAGGAATTCAGTGCAGAAATAGCCGAGAAGGTGGTGGTGAGATGGATGTTGCTTCTACTGGTGGGCCGGGAGAAACCTACTTGGCTGAAACCACAATGTTCCCCAGGGACTGTTTGTTCTTCGTGCAGTTCATTCCTGTATGTGGATTAGTAGCCCTTTAGACTAACTGGGAATTGCACAGGCTTATAAATTTTAGGGGTACAGCTCTTCAGTGGTTGCTTTTGCAAGACCACATATTTCTGGAGCTGGGTGAGCACTGGGCTGCCGAGTGCTGTGATCTGCCCTGCGGCTCAGGGGAAAATGCTCATACCCTGGGGATGCAAAGTTAAATATTTCGCCGACTCTTCTCACTGTTGGTCTATGGGGGAGAGCTCTGTAGATAGTTAATGCTTTTCCCCCTGCTGTGCGCTGTGTGCTATCACAACTTAAGATAATTTGGTCATTTTTAACAGCATTTCTCCCTCACACCGAATATAAATAGGCATTTGGCACACCTACTGCATAAACGCAGCACTTCTGGAGGTGGGGGGCAGAGACAGCCGAGAGCTGTTGGTGTGGGAAATCTGAAAACCTGATTTCTGCAGTGCGCTAGCCATGTTGGAGTTGTGCTGCAGATAAACTCCTCTTGCCGTCACAGACTTTCCAGCCCATCGCCTGAACCCTCCGTGCCATGGGCTGGAGGGTGGGATGCTCTTTGCATGCTATTGCTTCAGATGCCCTGGCCGCGTCCTTGAGATGCCCTAATGTGTGGATGGGGTAGCCTGAGTGTTCTCACAATTAAACTAGAAGAACCACAGATATAAAGCATCAGAACTCTTTTTTTTCCTTAGTTTCCTTTTTTCTTATTGTTTTTGTTAATGAATGCATTCCAAGTGCACATGGAAATATCTTGGTGAGGCTTGAAGAGCTGAATTAGAGGGGGGGGGAAAAAAAGCCTTTCATTTTGCACCAGCAGTTAGCTGATGAAATGTAAAGATGCAATGAGCTGATTAGTGATTCTGGTAATGTAATTAATGTCTCTGTTCTTTCATACGTGCAGAGCTGGAGGTCGAGCTGAGCGCTCAGTGAAAATTTGCCCTGAATGCGCAGTTCAGTGCACTCAAAGTTATTGCTCCCTAGTTATGATTCCTTCAGTAATTCCAAATTAAAGTTGATATACTTGTAAACGAAAAGCAGGGCATGCTTATGAATTACAAGGGCTGGAGAATTTGATTACAAGATGTGAATGTTAATGCAGCCAAACCACTGCAGACTGGACAGGGGAGGGACTGGCAGCAGAGCTGGGGTCTCAGAAAACACCTTGGTGGGTGTCACCTCTTCCAGATACAGCACTAGTGGAAAGGCCTCCCGAAAGTCCTTGTCTCCACTTCCCTGGCTACTCTAGACACCAGCTTTATGTAGTTCTGCTGTTACATCTTCTTAACATCTCTACCATCCTAAAACATTAATATAATTCCCAGTGTGAACCCAAACTCGGATGAGCTCATCTTTTGCATGCAACATGATTTTGGCATGCCTTACATGAAGCCTTTATCTTTTTTTTTTTCTATCACCTATTTTTAATAAACATCACATTATCAAATTTTAGCGATCCTGGATTTGTCGCCGTTGGTTTACCATAGATAACAGCATGGAGCGTTCTTTCTGTTTTGATTCAATAGTGCATGACAAGGGAATCCAATTTGTTCAGATTTAGATGACATGCCTCCAATTATGTAATTCCATTAGGAGGTGCCTGCAGCCAAGTCTGTGCTCACAGTCTCAGCAGACATAACTCTAATGGGACGTGTTGCAATATTGCTATGTGGTGAGCACAACTTTGATAGAGAGCACGACCTGTCTCTCCCAGTCCTGTTTGTGGGAATGGAGAAGATGAAAAACGGTCTAGCCATACTTAGGGCTCTAATCTGGCCATGAGTTATGTCACTACAAGAACAAAGCTTTGCAGTGAAAGGTGAATTTGTAATGGCTATATATTTTATGTATTCAAAATCAGACAGTAAATGCAGCACTTTGAATATGATCTTACATTCGGTTCCATAAACGGAAGATATATTGGTTGCAGTTTTTCCTCTTGAATACCGTTTCAGATTCCTATGTACTTGGGAATGTTGGATATTTATGAGAATATAAAGCAGTGATGAAAACATAAGACTAAATCTTGGCATAGTTACAACTTGCTTTAAATTATTAATCTTTAAGAAGCATGATAAAATATTCTGCTATGCAAATTCTGCGGGACTGGGGTTGGTGTACATAGACATTACCATAGAGCTATCTAAATAATTGTGTAATGTTGATGCAGACTTACAGTTTCTACAGGCAGGAAAAGGCAATTCTAGTGCCAGATCTGTCTCCCCAAGAAGCGGGATGTAACACCACTCATAAATAAAGCTGTTGAGATGAATTTAGCATCACTTGCAAGCCAGAAGATTCCTGCAGTACTTTTGAGTAACATAGCTCGGGCTTGGTTGGATTCAGTTCTCCAAGGGCTAGGAAGGGGCTGGATGGGGCACATGATGTATTTTCGGTAGAGTGTATTCAGACATTTGGAAGCGGCAGACATTTAAAAGCACTTAATCACCTTAAAAAAGGTCAGAGCGTTGACAAGCACGAGAGATCTGTTGCTCAGTCTTGCCCTGGTTGAGTTGGATCTGCAGGCAGGTCTGTTCCACTTCTGTTGACCAGTACTGACTAGGGCTTGGCCGAACAGACATTGTTTAAATATATGGATTTTATTAAGAAGAAAAGCTCACTAGTCCTTTCTTTGGAAAGGTATGAGTGTTAGTACTTCTACTGCCACAGTCTTTTGCAATTCTCCATGAATATATGAAAGAATTTAATAATGTTCTAGATTAGAAAATGACCATGCATATGTGTACATCTTTTCAATCTATCTTGTCTGACTTTCTTTCCCCCTATTTATATTGAGAGAGGAAGCCAGCAAAGGATTTCTATGTACGATGCATCCAATATCACCTTTCACATAAACAGGAAAAATATGCTTCCTGCATTGATATGATGAGACTAGGATGCGTTTAAGTGTCTAGAGAAAGTGTCATTTCGTTTAAAATAATGTGAAGAGAAGCCCAGGCTCAGCATGTTGAAATGAGTTACAGAGGTGCTGCTGTTTTGATGACAGGATGGCAGAGATGTAGCTAAAGGTGCCACTGCTGTGCCTGAGCCCTGGCCCAAGGTGCTGCTGTTGCGAACACTTTCACACCCACTGCCCTTGTCCACATCCCCGCTCAGATGCTTTGCCAAAAAGCCCCGCTCAAGTGGCATTAGAGGGTGCATTTATCTATCCCCTCGGTGGATAACTCAGCTGACAGATATATTGGAGTATATCAACCTCAGGTTCAAAACCCAGTGTAATTTTGTGGGAATGAATTGTTCAGATAAATTTGGTAGAGCACAGTTTCTTAATCTGCTAAATGGGAAGAGACACTGCTGCATGGCACTTATTGGATTTTGTGCAATTTTGGAAGAAATTAGATTATTTTAGATTAACCCCTCCGGGGTTGGACACCTAGGAAGAGGCTGTTGTTGCTCAGACAGTTGATTTTCAGGTTTATTTATTGCAGCAATCCTGCTGCTAGTGTGACTGAGAGCAGAACCTACTCTACTGCGATACACTTCATCATGCTCTGGAGCCACCCATTTGCTGAGTTCAAATGAGAAAACATTGATCTGCTGCAAAACAAACTGTTACCCCAGCATCAGTGGTACTGGCCGGTGCTTTGGCTTCTCTCCGTGGGAACCAAATAGCCAGGCAAGTTTACCTGAGCATTTAGGGGCTCATTGGAAAGTGTGAAGGCACCTGAGCTCCAAGGCAAGCGCTGCCCTTGGGTCCCTCCAGCTTTGCAAGCACCCTGTTTGGCTTCGGTTAAGAAGTAGTTTTCCAAGTGGGCTCAGACAACCACTACAACTCTTGCCATCTATCTCTCTGGATGCCAACACATTGCTGAATGAGGTGGCAGCAAGTAAATCTGCATACAAGAGTCAAAGCCTCCATGACAAACACTTCTGTCTAGCACATGGAGCCAAGCATCACTGACTGCTTACAAAGCTGGTGTCAGCCCCTCCACCTCTGAAGGTTCACACCTAGATATGTTTCACAGCAAAATGGGAAGGATTTGGGGTCCAAAGAGGCTGTGCCTCACCTTGTACAGCATATTCCTGTGTCTGATCTTCCACGCCTCTGGGATGTCCGCACAAAGGTGAGTCGTGAAGGCAGAGCTGGTGTTATCAGCCCTTTACCTGTGCAGGGGGTGCAGCAGGAGGGGTGCCCATCCTCGCAGACCTAGCTGGAAACTAGCCTGGTGCTGATGTTGAGAGAAGGGTTATTGCTGAGAGCAGAGAGTGGAAGTGTTCTGCGTGTTATATTCTGGGACACCTTCCCAGAAAACATTTCCTCGTGGTAATTACAGCACTGATGCTGTAAGGTCCAGCAGCAGCTCCCCTTTGCAGTAGTGGAGATGAATGGAGTGGAGTATCAGGAAAGCTCTCCTAGGTTAAGTTTGATCACAGCCTGTTACATCAAGAGCCCATTCAGCAAGGGCAACACATGCTCCTCAGCCAGTCGGGGCATAGCGCAGCTGTGGGTAACAGCCAAATCTCACTCTTTTTCTTTCTTGGACTCTGGGGATGCTATTGCAGCTCTTCCCCAGTGGTTGCTGGACCCACGCTCTTTCCTGGTGTGTTGTCTGAACTGGATTGAGGCTGCTGTCCACCTACCTACCAACCATTCTTCTGCGGTGTATAGAGTTGCGTTCAGTTTTGTTTCCTCACGGGAAACATGGTGTGCGTTTGCTTGGAAGAATACAACTTGCACTGAGTTTCTACTCCCAAAGCTGTGCTCCTAGCACCAAAAGGGTTGCGAGGGTTCAGGTGGGTAGGGGAGATGCAGTGGAGGCAGGACTTGAAGCTCGCTGATTGGTGAAGTGTAAATTTGAGCTGGAAAATGTGGCTGTACTGTAAAATTCAGGACACCATCTGTTTCATTGCTTGCTTGCAGTAACATTTGTACTTGATAATTAAAATGTCACACACATTTTTAGCCAGAATAATCCACGGAGGAGTAGAACTGTGGCTTCTGAAAATCGTTCAAGATAGGGAAGATGCTGTTTTGAACCATCTCTTACTGCTCATAGAGCAGAATGTTTTACCCTTTTTTATATATTTACTTTGAGGAGGAAGGTCGAGGGATGGGAACAGTGTCAAATCCTTTTGGAAGGAGCTGTGAATATTAGTTAATAACCCTGGACGGCTGTTACCATCCATGGTTTATTTTGCTTGAGGTTGATCATGCTGGGACTGGGCTGATGGTGCCTCTCCTGGTTTTCTTCATGGCAGTGGTAGGAAAGCTTTGGCCTCAGCTGCAGTCAGCTTGTTTCTGGGGTATCTGAGCTAACCTAAGCAAGACTTTTTCTCCAGCCCTTCAGCTGGTGCCGAGGGCACCTGGGCTCCTCTCCTTGTCTGGCCCAGGCTGCTGCATCTCCCCTTTGTGGTAGCCTTAGTCCAGCTGAAGTTTGCTTTGTGGCACTGAAAGGATGCAAAATTTGAATCTGGTTTTGCCTGTCCTAAAATAAGATTTTGAACATCTTAATGCTACATTAATTAATGGCATAGGAGGCAGCTGAAATACATGAACATGCAATGTGTCCTGGCTGATATCTGTGCTGAATGCAGTCGTTGATCCTTGGAAAAGCATCTCATGAGGTCTTGCCATCTCAGGCTCTGGTTCACAGGCACATCCCACGCTTGAACTGTGTAGATGGTTCTCCTCTGAGCACAACACAATGGACATATCCCTGCATTGGTTCAAGGTTGTGTAAAAGGCATTTTCCATAAATGTGGCTTTCTAAGAGCATCATCTTAACTAATTCAAACTAAGTAAAATATGCTTTTGCTTGATACATAGGTTGGAGCTAGTGGACATGGGAAATGGGATGTTCTGCATATCTTGTAATTTTGGCAAAGTCTTGCTTGCTTACCTGATATAAAACCCCTCCCAGCTGAGCTTTGACACAACAAATATATCTGTGGAGTTTTATTAGACATGCACTCCGCTATCCCATGAAAATTTTAAATCCAGTTATGTCAACTATGTGTGAATAAGATTTTTTAAATCCTGGTCTGCCGGGAGACATTTGGAGCTCACAGCGTCACGGTGCATCGGTGTGTGCTATCAGTAACCAGTCAAGATTAAAGATGAAGAACTGCAGCGAGTGCTTCGGAAATGCTCGCCAGCGAGGTGCTTTCCAGGCTGTTTCCTGGCTTACATCAAACATTTTGGTGCCATCCCAGCATCCACGCAAACCTTCTTGTACATCAAAGCTCAGGGTGTGTCCTTGCAGGATCAGGTCCTGTGCTTCTGCCAGGAGACCGTATTGTAATAAGTGAGAGAGGGTTTAAAATATTCTTATTGTCTGCTATGAAATTACAGTTTTGTTCCCTGGAGTAGAAAAGTGAGTTTAAATCATTAACGCCACAAGTCTCAGTGATGATTACGGAAATGTTTGCAAGTGACTTAATCAGTATAGTTTGTCTGAGTGGCCCATTTTAATATTATTGCACTGATTAAGTTTTCTTAGCTAATATGTGTTTCATTTCCAGTTCAATTAAATGAGAATCCCCTTCCATTACGCGATATTACTGAAGTGCCCAAATGGGGCAGGAACACACTTGGTATTTTCAATTGATACAGATTTCCTCATTATGTGGTCTCGTGGTGCTAAGTGAAATCAATGAAAGCTGAAATTAAAATTGTAGCAAGTTGCAGCTGTAAATATGTTGTCCATTCTTCAGTCCCTCTTTGAGCAATAGGCTGAGAATATATTAGTATCAGTTCATTAATTACATTTCAAAGACATCTTCAGTGTGCCTGCCTTTGACAAAATTTTAGAAAGCTGTGGAGGATTTTTCTTGGATTTCTGTACGCCCCATTATTATGATGAGCAAAGTATAAGTTGCATTAACATGCCTTTTTTATATGCTATATATCCTCGCTCTGGCTTTTAAGAGCATTTACATGTAACCTATCATGGGATATATTAACTGGCATATGGAAGATTATCTGCAAATGACTTGTGAAGGAATTAACATCAGCCTTACATTCTTTTACATGAGCCAAACCTACTCCTTTTATGTATTATTGAAGAGAATTGATTGAGCTCTGATATAGTAACAAGTGATTTTATAAATACCTCTCTGGAGTTAATTCCCCATTGTGAGATATGCAGAGCTCTTGGAGCTGATCGTGTGATTCTTTTCTTGAGAGCTCCAAGATTTCTCCAGCTTTTGAGGCAGGGCTGTTCAACAGTCCGTACTTCTGTATACGGAGGAGTTGGGAGTTACTACAAATCAAGCAGCAATTGGGAATCGCAGCAAGTGCTCAAGAAATATGTTAAATCACAACTTCTAAACACATGTTCGTACCTTCATAAAAAAGACAAATGTGTGCGTCAAAGGGAGGCGGGAGCCCTCCACACCCTCCTGCTTCGAGATCAGATTAACACCACCACTTGCAAGCGAGGGGCACAGGCTTCAATTGTCACCTGCTTCACATACACCCTTGGGTGGACGGTGGGTGTCAGGATGAGTGCGCGCAGTGCTGGGGGACATGGGACAAGTTCAGCATAGCAGCCCCTGAGTCACATTTCTGCTTTTGGGCTGCTCTGCGCAGCCGTGTGTCATAGAATCATAGAATCATCAGGTTGGACAAGACCCACCAGATCATCGAGTCCAATCATTCCTATCAATCAGCTCCTGCCCCCCTGCTTGCACTCTCAGGACACAGCAGAGACTGCCTTAAGTATTGAGTTTATTAAATTATTGAAAATGTTTTCATCGGGTCAAACGTGGCTTACCACGTTTAAGACATAGCTAAAATACATATATGGATATAAGAGTAAAGCTTTTTTTCTTTTATACAAAATATATGCTTTTTATAAACAAGGACCTGGATTTTTTTAAATATAATAAATAATTTAGCATAGTTATACTGGCTCCATAAGTGCAATGAAAATGTTAGCCTTGGCATATCAATCGTGCTTTACAGATGACTGTAATTTCCTGAATGTCAAAACTCCAAATTTTTCTACTAAGCAAACTTTTCAGTGGCAAAATAGATTGCCTCCATAATATATCACTGTGTGCAGGAAAAAATGAAATCTTTATGTACTGTATTATGAATCAATGAGGCATTAAGATTCTTGGAAGGGTGAGTGGACTCTGGAAAATGAAAAACTGCCACTATTCCCTGTCTGTAAACCACTGCTTATGGAGTGCAGGCTATCTTCTCCACCGCAAAAATATCAATTACAAGTTGAAACCAATTCCTGCAACAGCGTTTAGATAGGGTAAATACTGTTGTAAATATCTGATTTTATAGCAAGATCCTGTGGTTATTCACCAGCTCTTTTGCAGTGCCTCCTTTTCTTTTTGGGAGGTCTGCTGTGCTTTTTTAGCTCTGCGAATGGGGAGGTGCTGTACCACACCTGGAAGGTGCTGTGTGCCACAGCTCCAGGAGACGTGAGCTCCTGGGGACGGGGATGTTTCCTTGCACCAGGAGCAGGAAGGTACACCTGGTACTCTACGGGCTTCAGAGCTTGATTTTTGAAACAGCATCACTCACACCTTGGCTTTCCCGCGTCCTGTTTTTTAAAGTTGCCCTTAGCAAGGAAGGCGCTTTCCAAAGCCAGGACCTTGCATGCTGCCAAGGTTAGTGTCACCCATGCTACTGATGCTGCTCTGCCACCTTCTCTCTCCTTTTCTTGGATTTTACCTCCTAGGTGCATCTTAGAAGCCTCAGCACCACTATCCTCATACCTCTGTTGTATAATTATGCTAATGAGGTGGGAAGCGTTGCTGCTCTGGGTAGGTTGTGATGTGAGATGGATGTTTCCACAGGGCAGTTTGGTCCTTTTCCAGGCAGGTGGGGTAGGTCCAGGCCCCTCTGCCCAACATTTCCACCCTTCCCTGTACCAGACTCTGGGGTGGAGGCGGTGGATCTAGGACTGGCTCTAGTGGCTGACTCACTCTTCTGTTTGCCGAGTCTAAAAATGGAAACTTGCTTCTCTTTTTATGCACCACTTAAAAAAAAAAAAACCTCTATAAGTAGAAAGGCCACTGTTTCTGCTGAATTGGTTGTGAGCAAGGGTATCCTGCAGAGATCTTAATAATACAGGCAATTATGAAATTAATACCACTCTGGCAAATCTGCAGGGCAGCTCTCCCCTCTGCAGGCGATGCTGTGGACAATTAGTTTGTGTGTACGGGTAGCTGGGAGCATGTGTGTGGGGAGGCTGCCTATTTTTTACTTATTTAAAGCCTTACTTTCAGTGTCTTTGTGTGCATGTGCCATGCCTGCACATACATGAACGTGTACTTCGAGCAGCAAAATCTGAAAACGCTGTCTTCCCCTGTACCTGACATGCTGCTTCTTTGCAGTCTTTCCTATTTGATATTGGTTGTAATTGCCATTCCTGCAAAATCCAGCTCCTTTTATGGGTTCCCCTGGCACTTTTCTCCTGCTGCCGTTACTGTGGGTAGGCTGTTGGCTTCCTACCCCCACCATTAGTGTTTCTAGACAAAACATCTCTGTGATTCATTGGGTGCTGATAGGAGTGAAAACATAATGATTACTTAGAGGAAATGTAAATTTACATTCGCTAACGGCTTTAATTCACAGTTCTGAAATACTTATCTCCGTTCCTCCCAGGCCTTGTTTGGAGCTAATGCACAGTACGATTCTCCAGTGCCATCCTGAGACCTGGAGTAAAGGAGTATTGTCTTTGTGCATACGGTTTTGCAGACTAGCATGGAGAAAAGTCTTTGTTTCTTCTCCTTCTGTCTCTCCCCGTAATCTTTATACTTCACCTTTTTTAATGGAGAAGTCATTTGTTCATCTAAATTTTGCTGTGCTTAAGATTTTGGATAAGGTGGAGCTGGAAGTTTAGGTTAGTAGAAATGATTGAATGAAGAGAGGTCTTGTAGAAACAAGTAAGCCCCAGCCCTGGGTCTGTTTGCTCAGCAGGAGCTGCACGGGGTCCCTTGGGTAGAGGACATGGGAAGCAGACTTGCTCTGCGCTCAGCTTGCAAGTGCAGCAACTGCAGCAGGGCAGGACCTGGTGTGGGTGGCCAGGCTGCAGACTGTGGGAATGGAGACGGCCTCCATGGGTCACTGGGTTTGAGAACTTGTCTCTGAACATCCCAGGGAACACAACAGCCTCCCTTGCTCCTCCCCGCTCTGAGATGGGACCCATTGCCCTTGTCTGTGGGGCTGGGAGCAGGGAGAGGAGCACTGCCAGAAGCCCACAGGTGATTCTTGTTGGTTGCTGCTGTTGCCATCCACATCACTGCTTCGAAGCATCTGGGACCGATATGGAGTAGATGCAAATATTTGATTCCCGGCGCTGCATCACTGAGCTTGCCAAATATTTTGGACTCATCTCTGCGAGCTCTGCTGCTGGAACAGCTCTCGGCAGGAAAAAGGTATTCCCATTTTGAAGGGGTTTTCCAAGCTTGCGTGGTTGAGGCAGGAGAGGTTGTTGCTGGGATGCTAACTCCTGTCTTTTTAATTGTGTCTGGCAGTGACCAAGTTTCTTAAGGATGAGGATGAGTCACAGTATTAGAGCATTTTGCCTCTCTCTGAGTGATCTCCAAACAGATGCCTGCCTTCCACAAATAAGGCAGCAGGGATATTTCTCTTGGAGGAACAATTTGCAGTATTAACAAATCAAATTCTCAGTGGGCCACTCTTGATGGGAATTAACCTGACCTAGTGGGAACGAAGCACTGTTGGTGCCTGGCATGGTGTAATTGAGTTTGACTTCTTGTAGAGACGTGGCGGGCATGATTGATCGGTGGAGAGACCCTCTGCCAAAGGTTAAAATCCATCGGCAGCTTCAGAGTCGCGTGGGGACCGTTTCTGAGAGCAGAGAAAGAAATGTGAGACTCACACCATTCACGTTACTGACCTTCCATCATTGTCCCTGACTTTTCTGTGAAATTGTTCCGAGTGGAGACATTTTGTGAGCACTGTGGGGTGGTGGAGGAGCACAGGAGCCTGCCTGCAGGAGAGTTTCAGTTCACTGCTGGGAGCGGTAGTGGAGATGGGAATGGGATCCTGAACCAATATACAGGACCACCCTGGAGGAGGATCTTCCTCTGGTTGGATGAGCTGTGAGAGAAGTTGCCATCTCAAAAGAAGCCCAGATTGCTCACATTTTAGAAGGAGTATGTGACTACTCTTTTATAAATGAGCTCAGTGATTTTTATTCAGAGGCGTGAGCAGTTTATGGGGAGGGTGGGAAGGACAGTGATTGTCCTTGTGCTGCTTGCCGGTTCTGGTGATTGTGCATTGTTTCTGGTGCCGAAGCACCACCCCTATGATTATTTTTCTTTTTCAGTATCACAGCCCTTAATCCTTTGCATTATTTGCAGAATCTCTGCAGCAGCGGTTTGTTTAATTTTATTTGCTTTTCTGCTGGACATGGTACATATCTGATCTGTTCCTTTGGCCCTACCCCATCAGAGGGAACTTGCCTTTCAAAATGTCCATCTGAGGCATAGCTTGGTTTCACACTGCACTGCTAAGGTACCACAAAGTCCATAGACTGGGGGAAAAGGTCCCCCAGAATAGGAAACTTTCCCAAATTTTTCTTCCTCCCCCATCTCCACCTAACCAAATGGAGACACTTGTGTAAAATTGCCTCCTATTCGTTGCACAAACCCATCTGCATCTCCACACCGACCCAGCCAGGCTTGCCATCTGGATGAGCTTGACCTAGATACAAATCAGTGTGCGTGAGCCAGCTTAAAGAGTAGTCTTAGTTTTGCTGGGTGAATGGAACTGCCCCAGTATGTTCCCTGGAAAGCATAGCTGTGCTGCTTCTGCTGGGAAGAGGCAATTGCAGGGACACATCTGCAGGGAGCCTTTAGAGTTCACATTAGGCTTAGGATAGGCTTAGGCTTAGGTTTAAGGTTAGGGTAAAGCTTAGGGTTACTGTTAGAGTTGGAGTTTTCTCATGGACATCTGGCCACAAAGAGTTGCTCTAGACTCTCCCTGTGCTAAATCTGTGTTTTCTTGGGTTGCTTGGCCCCAGGCACAGTCAGAGGAGAAGATAGGGTTGTTCTTGGGGCTGCAGTGCTCCCTGTGCAGAGGCTGTGGGTTTCTCCCCCTCTCTAGCCTACAAAGTCCTTGCTACAGCCTCATTTATCAGCAGAAATGGGGAAAGGTCACTCAGTCCCTCACCTACTGATCCATGTGTTAATGGATGTAATAGTGAGTGGATATTTAGCTTTCAGCTCCCTTCTCCAGCTGCTGACCTCATAGCTCCATCAAGCCAGGCTCAGGTTTCCAAGCTGAAGGCATGGCAGCTGCCAGCACCTGACCTCCAGCCTCCCTCTGCCTCAACGAGCAATTAAACAGCCTCTGTCCTCTGGTAGGGATCGATAGTCCTTGGCCTTGGAACTAGTGGAAGTCTTGACCCAAAGGGACTCAGACACACTGAACTGCACACAGCCCTAGTTGTGGTGTTCATGGAAAAGGACCTGTTGGGACCCCACAGCAGTTGCTTAAAGCTTCTCTGTCAGGGCTAGAGTGCCCTGGGAGCAAGTGCAGAGATTTCTGGTGAGCCCTTTGTGACTGCTACGCATTCCTCTGCTCTCTGATCCTTAGGATTGATGCTGATCTGCTAATGGTCTGTTTTGCCAGGCCTCTTGTGGTATAGGAGGAAAGGGAGCTGTGAGCCTTTCCCTCACTCTCCATCCACAGCTTTGCCTTAACTCTTTTCTCTCTGCATCACCTGGGCTGTTGGTGGTTTACAGTCCCAGGTTGCATAGCCAGGGCAATTGGGTTGGGATGAGATGTACTCTTACTTTGGGAGGTTCTGACCCATTTCGATGCTTGAGGAAAGTCACCTCTTCCTCGCCTCGTTTCAGCAGAGCAGCTCTGCACATGATGAGCTTCCTGAGCGACACGGCTTGGGTGTCTGTGTGTCCCTTCCCTGGCAGCTCTTCTGGGCTCTGAAGCCTCTGGCTTTACTCAGTGCTGTCATCCCCTGGCGTTTCATACATCCTCACTTTAATGTCAACTTATTTTTTTTTTCTTTAATGTTGCTTTTAGAAGCTTGCTGCAAGGATGCTTTAAAAAAAAATCATTAGTTTGGCAAAAAGGATTCTCATTCAACCCCTGTGCTGGGCAGAGGTGGGGAAGGGGCTGGCACGGGTGTACTATGTGACCAGAGACTTATCCTTCAAAGCAAGCAGATGGCTCAGTCTCAATAAAACCCTCAGAGAAATTCATGGAGGTATTTGAGGTTTCAGTTTGCTTTGTATTTTCTCTGGGAGCTGTGCAGAAAGGAGAGAGGGAGCTGCTGTGGGCTGAGGAACTGGACAGCTAAAAGCAGGTCCACTGGCAGCACATGTTTCCTGCCCCTTTCAGCAAAAAAAACCATTTTATCTTAGCAAAAATCATCTCATGGCAAAAATACGTCAGGCAGTGGCTTGCACTGTGCCCCCAACTTGGTATGTGTTGCTCCTGCGTGGGGTCCCTGGGCCTCTGACATGGGACGGCCCTGCCCATGCAGGAGGAGGAGGAGTGAGCATCTTCATGACCGTGCAGGTTATTAAAGTGTCCTGGCAATGGCTGTGGGACATTCCCATGGCAGCACCACTGCCTCTGAGATGATGACCATGCTGGGTCAGTCAGAGCACTGCAGTTCTCGCCTGTGGATGAAACGTGGCTTTCCTGGTACCGCTTTGATGCTGGTTCAGTGCAGTAGCTGCTGTGCCACAAAAATACAGCATGAGGGCTGGCATTGTTTTGTCTCTGGGGAGGCCAAGCACACATCTCTCTCCATCCCTGCCTGCTTCTGCTGTTTTCCTGTTTTTCTTGTCCTACACGTGGGCAGAAGTGTCATAGTGCCAAGAAAGCCCAACTTTCACACTCTGGCAGATGATGCAAGCTGTTAGCTGGGTGTTTATCTGAGGAGAACCTCTGACCTTTCCTGAGCTCTTCTGTGGTAATGGATCATGCATAAATAATTCACGGCTCCCAAAAACGCTCTGGGCTTCAACCTTGCATTGACATGATAAGCAGGGGTGGGTGATGCAGCATGGGGAAGCAAACTCAGCACTGTTGAACTGTTCTGTCCCTGTGTTCCTTGGAGAAATAACTGCATGCAGGGAGATACCAAGAGCAAGTGACTGTCACACGATCGCACATTCCTATTGGCTCTGGGGTCAACCTAGTTTTTGAGTTGCCTGCAAGATACCTTTGTTCTCTGCTTCATAGGCATCCTGCTCAGCTTTATCAGAAAACCCATGTTTCTGTTGAGTGCACCTTTTTAAGTCAGAGGGATGATTCACAGTAAAGTTTGAGCTCTACCTGCAAACCTGTTTTCTTAGGCTCTGAAGCACAAGCTTCAAGGAATGGGCAAGAGCTCAACACCCCTTTGTTAAGGCAGCAGAAAGAACAAGCTGGTTACATACAAAGCTAAAAATAATTGCAAAGCTTTGAGTCTTCCTCCTAGCTGCAGCAGAAGGATGCTCTAAGCACTGATGGCCGAACCCATCTCTGGCACGGCTCTGACTTGACAACGCATTAAAGCTTTTGTGACTTTTTGAAGCTCAGTTCAGATAAACGCATAGCAGTGTGGCTGCTTTTCTGGAGCTGATGTGATTTCTAACTTGGATGAAAGTGGCTTGGGGCAAACCCAAAAGCTGGTGTTCCCCAAAGGGATGGCACCTTTTTTGGTAGAGCTTTAACGGGGAAACTTAAGAAGTGAAGAAATGCACAAAATAGCTAAGATTGGTGCAGCAGCTGACAAAGCATCTCTGTAAGTCATGTCTTGAAAGCAGGATTCATCTCTAACGAAAGGACATGGTATATATACAGACATGAGCCTATTTGCAGGGAGCCGTGCTCAGGCCAGTTGGAGTATGATCTGTGTCTGGGGCATTCCATGAGCATCCCTGCCAATGGGCTGGCTTCCTGAGCATGGGGTGCTGGAGGGAGCCCAGACACCTTCTCACTCACTGCAGAGTCCAGTGAGCATTTTTACTTGGCCTCCTTTCCCTGATCTCCCTTGACTGCAGCATTTTCCCCTGACAGGCTCTAATGGACATATCTGCCTGGATGAGGCTGCTGGCCACCTGGGGTGATGGTGATCCATTATGACGCTGTTTCTTCTGCCAACATACAAGTTTTTATTCATTCTTTTGTTTTTACAACAGCAGCCAAGGAAGGCACTTTGTCACTGCCTGTGACCAAGGAGCGCAAAGGGAGAGCGGCTGAAGAGTTTGAGCTATGATAAAATGCTCGCCGTATTGATCTTGGCTCAGGATTTGTTTCCTTTCTTGCATTAACTCCCCATCGATTGCTGTGACGACCTTAAAGCATATGGTTTTGTTGGCCTTGTCCCTTAGCCCTGTGCCCACACCCTACTCCCCTACCAGCCTTGTTGAAGTGCTGACGGTCCAAGTTGTGCAAGGTGCTCTGGGGTAAGCGGAGCTTTGCTTTTGCCTTCTCCCTCAGCAGAGGCTCGTTCTTTATGTTTGTTGCTAGAGGTTAGTATTACATGGCACTAAGTTACTGCTTGAGGGTCAGGTTGTTGTTTTAGTACAGTAACCCAGTAAACTGGATCCAAGGGCAACAAATCCTGGCAGGAGCTCAAGAAGGGGCTTGAGTTTGGCCCAGAACTGCTCACCTTCCCCATGTCGGGGACCACAAGTGTGACCAGGGTCAGCTCCTGCTAGTCCGAGTGGCTGGTTGGGGTGACAGTGCTTGTGGAAAGCCCCTTCCCTTTGTCAGGTTGGGTTCTCTGGTTCTTCCAGAGACCTCCTGAGATGAGACAGAGTGAAACTCCTCCTACCTTTGCAAGGGACAATGAGGCGTTGGTGGCTGCTGCAGTTGAGCAGCATGAAAGTCAGCTTCGTCCTTACTCTCTCTGAACTCCAGCTATCATTGTGAAAATGTTTAATGGCAGTTTTGGGAAAAAGTAACTTCCTCGGGACCATGGTGGAGTCTTGGGTTCCATCTCGCTGTGTGAACCTGTGCCCAAAGCCCTCAGAGCCAGAGGGGTGGCAGCAGTGCCAGGACAGGGATGGGGGGTCGTGCTGATTGCAGTGTCCCAGCTCTCTGAGCAGGAGGTGCCATCGTGTCCAGCCGCTGATACTCCTGGGCTCCTTGGCTTTATTTGATTTTGCAAATTTATTGTACTTCACTGAATCATTTATGAGCTTGGATGCTCTAAGTGGGAAGAGGAATGGTGGTTCTCCAGGTTTCCTTTCCCCTGTAGCATTGGATGCTGTTCCTGCCTGTGATTAGCTTTTCAGTCCACCCAGAGACAATTCTCTGTAAAACATTGACATCTAGTGGCCTTTCTGCCAAAGGAAACCAGAGGGAATAAAAGATTGGCTGCGGGGTGGCCAGTCATAATGCCACTCGGGAAAGCAAATGAACATTCCTTCTCCTCCTTAAGCAGCACTGAGGACATGGTGATTGCACTCTGGGGGCTCACACGCTCCTCAGTGTCCTGTCCCGAAAGAGTGGCCTTCCCTGGCAGGGGAATTTGCCTATTGAGCTGTTCTAATTCCATTTACTTAAGCAGATCACTCGTATCCAGACAGTGTAACTCTGGCTTTAACGCTGAGGTCATGGTCATTTGAAAGGAGGTGCAAGGAGCTAGGTCTGTATGGCTTCAAGCTGCCAGTGGTGGAAAACAGTGTTTGAGAGCAGATATCAATGTGTGACCCAGAGTGATCTCCTAGTGGGATGCATAAGGTTGAGCTTGCAGCTTTTCCAGCTGGCAGTCTGGTGGGGTTCCCTGCAGCAGCACGTCCCCCGCATGTGCCACCCCCTGTTGCTCTGAACCAAAGCCAGCAGCTCCCTTGGAAATGTTTTCTCTTACAAAATGCTGTAATGCATCCTTTAATTTCCTGTTATTCGCTGTCTCTCATCATTGCAGTCCGGTATCAGGAGGATAAAATGGGATTTGCATGGGCTTTTCCCAGATCCCTCATTGCAGTTGGGGCTTCTGAGCATATCCCATTTATCTGGCCCATGGAAGGAAATGTGGGAAATTTTGTCACAAGCGTAACGCTGCACTGAGACTCACGGCTGCCCACCTGGAAAGGCAGCACGAGCAGCTTTTGCAGACCACATAAACTTGTCAGTCCAGCTCTGTTGTACAAGGAAATTAAATTTTTTTTTAAAAAAAAACAGAGCTATCTGTGCCATCCTTGGGCTGAAGCTTCCACGCTGGGAGGGTGAATTATTCTCCCAGGGTCTGGGGAGAGCGTCACTTGAGGCACCTGGCAGGAGCACATTGCCACATGGGCAGCCACGTAGAGGACTGTCTCTGTAAAGGCAAAACGTGGTAGCTATGACCCTTCCCACTGTCCCTGGAGAGTTTGTTGAGCTGCTTTTCACCCCGGAGAGATGAGCATGCAGAGGAGCACTCTGTAACCGGGCTCCTGAAAGCCTCCTAAGTGCATCTCTGAGTTATATTGATTTTGAACTTTAATGCACTGTGTGCTGAGGTGCGTGGGACTAAACACTCTGCCTTCCTCTCCCCTTGGCAGGAATTTTTACTACATCACCATTCTGCGTGACCCTGTCTCCCGCTACCTGAGTGAATGGCGCCACGTCCAGCGAGGAGCGACGTGGAAGGCGTCCCTGCATGTCTGTGACGGCCGGTCCCCGACTACTGAGGAGCTGCCCAGCTGCTACACGGGGGACGACTGGTCAGGCTGTTCCCTGCAGGAGTTCATGGATTGCCCCTACAACCTTGCCAACAACCGCCAGGTCCGCATGCTCTCAGACCTCAGCCTGGTGGGATGCTACAACCTGTCGGTCATGCCCGAGGAGCAGAGAAATAAGGTTCTGCTAGACAGTGCCAAGGAGAACCTGAAGCGGATGGCCTTCTTCGGCCTGACCGAGTTTCAGCGAAAGACTCAATATCTCTTTGAGAAGACTTTCAACATGAACTTCATCTCGCCGTTCACGCAGTACAATAGCACAAGGGCCTCCAGCGTGGAGATAGACCAGCAGACTCAGCAGCGTATTGAGGCCCTCAATTTTTTAGACATGGAATTGTACGATTATGCAAAAGACCTGTTCTTGCAGCGGTACCAGTACATGCGGCAGAAAGAGCACCAGGAAGCACGACGGAAACGCCAGGAGCAGCGCAAGATCCTGAGGGCGAAGCAAGCGCGTCTGAGAGAGCAGGGCGACAACAGCTCCAGCACTGACTACATAGGGAACGTGGAGCGGTGGCGGCGGTAGGGGCAGGGGGGCTCCTCCGAGACTGAAAGCAAAGCAGAACCCGACCCAACCCAGAAATCGGAGACGACGGAGCAGTCCAGACAAATTACGCTTCTCAAGGGTTTGAAATAAAAGAGGTTAAAACGTTGCCTTTGCAGTTGCCTTTGCAGTAAATGTTGTACTGTACGTGGAACACTTAATCTTAGCGTGTAATTAAATTGTCCTTTTTAGGTTTGTTGGATTATTTATGAAATACAGGAGCCAAGTAGGCTCATCGGAAATGGTTGCTTGGACGTTTATTTAAAAGAAAGGGAAAAGAAATCTTTAAATTAGTTATGAGTACAAAATGAGATGCTGGAAAATGCTTATGATGCTCGGCTGAAATCTATCTGGGAAGCAAACTCATTTCCTAATAATGAGCATTTAGCATACTCTCACAATACAATATATGAGCTAAACCTTTTCCCTTTGATTTTATCTTAATTTTATTTTAATAATGTGTTTTCAAGGGCACCGACTGCTTATGATATTTACCAAGTTAATTAATGGACGACGAAGGGAACAATAAAGGTCTAGAAAAAATATTGACTAGTTTTATGTATAATATTGGCTTTTAAAGGGAATAGAGGTAATTTCTCTAGTTATATAAATATTTAAAATTTTAAACTTTTTCTACCTACTGCTGTTTAGAGTTTTAAGCTTAGTCTGTCTCATATTAAAGAAAAAGGAAAAAAAAAAAAAGACATACATACTTTTCTGAACTTAATGCCAATATTAAAGACACTGTTTCCAGAATTTTTCAGGGCAGTATGATTTTAAACATTCTGGAAAAGTTAGCACATCTTCATGTTTCATAAAGCCTTTTCCAAATTATAATCTTGTGACAGTGTCTGATTTTAAGCCTTTCTTACCCATTAGAATACTTAATGCAGAATTTATCATTCCTTAATAATTGGTGGTATAAACTAGATAAAATTATGTTGCAGATATTTGTGTAGTGTCTTTAAAAAGTCATAAAACTCTCTAATCCCAGCAATATTATGAAGAGAATTGTTCAATGGGAGAAGTAGATTTACACTTGAATTAGGATTTGCTTCCAGTAAATCTTTGCTACACCAGATAAGACCAGGGCTTTTTTTTTTTTTCTCCTATGCTCTTGAGCCCTTCTTAGTGATGATGAATGAGCAACGACTGAAAACGATGGAAACAAATCTTACCATAGCCATAGTTGTACAGGTCAAGAAGGCTGCATGACGCACGGGAACACGGCAGCGCACTCCCAAGCAGGCTCTGCTGGGCACAGGCTGCGGAGCCGGAGCTGGACCAGGCTCACCTGCAGCCCCTCAGCTTGGGGAGAGCAGATGGGGCAGGGGATGCGAGGGGCTTCTATAAATCTCTATGCAAAAAAAATAAAAAAAAAAAAACCTCTGCAAGGCTTGGGCTATACTTTCAGCAAGTTCAGAAATTCTTTACGTAGCCTGCGGCGCTCCCGAACTTGGCACTAAATGGTGATCTCGGGGCAAGTGCCTGGCGACAGAGGCACCCGAAAAGGATGCTCTTGGTCCCGATGCACACGATGCTTACAAGGCTCACTTGCACTATTGCCTTTCGCCTGTAATATTCTATACATAGAGAGGGCAGGGGGACATTAAATGGGGCAGAAGGCTTTAAAAACATCTTAGGGCTCCATGCCTGAGTTATGAGAAGGCTATTTTACATCTGATTACAACCTGGGGGGCAGCCGTCCTGCCTGAGGCAAGCGGAGAGCAAAGCAGCAGCAAACCAATACCCTGCGTAGCAGCTTGGAAAAGCGAATGACTTCATGTACAGCAATTTTTTTTTTAACGAGAACTGCCGTTGCCAATATGATGTCTCAGTTGTATTTTGGTTTTTATGGGGGAAAATAAAAGTGCTGAAAGGCACTGCTGTAAACAGGACTTGCCCGTGGGTGAGCTGGAGGGCCTGTTGCAGAGGGTGCATTTTGTTTCTATGCTGTGGTGTGCATGGTTTACAGAGACTAGTTGCATTTTCTTTGTGTATACTGTTTATTGTATATAAGGGATGTACGAATATAAGGATACGGTTTTGTCATAACCATATCAAATTCTACTGATTTCCACTGTAGGCGCTGTCTTATTGTGTAGATTTACAGGCCGATCCACTGACTTCGATTGTGTAATTTAACAATAGAACTGATAAATAAAATTTAACTACAGTCTTCTGATTTTCATGTGATAATTTCTTCAGCTGACAATGTGTTGGGAATGACACTGTTCAGAATGAACAGTAATTTTGACATGAATGAAGAAGCAATTGACAGGCAAGTGTATGAGTTTAAAGTCACAGCTTTTCTGAAGTGTATTTAAACTACAGCTTTCGAGAGCAAAGCCACTTTAGACTTTCCCTGGTTCAGGGGTTACTGCAGAGGTTTTGACTGCTTTACTGAATGGTCCACAGAAAAACAAACTATGGTTTCTGTTGATTTAAAATATGATTGTCAATGGTCTGCAGTTTTATCAAGGGGTTGATCCTGTGTGTATTTGTGCATGCGTATGGTTATTTTTTGTCCTTCATGTAATACCCAGCGTTTTTGCTCCAGCTGGCTCCAAAGGACCCTCTCTGCTGCCTTTCAGTGCATCCTGCTGAATCCCTTCTGGAGACATTTTAAAACACAAAAAAGCAGAGTTAGATGCAAAACCAGGTAAGAATGAACTGAGCATAAAGCCCAGATCAACTAGAAGAGATACTTTGGGGTACGGTTGGACTCGATTATCCGATGGGTCTTTTCCAGCCTGGTGATTCTATGATTTTTGTATGATTTGAATTGAGTTGTTTTTCTCTTGGTGTGGCTGTAAAAAGATCAGCAGGCTTGCAGGACTTGTGGTGAGGTGGGAGACCCAAAGGTGTCCGTAGGAGATCTTGCCTTGACCTAGTTGAATTTCTCAGTGAGCACAGAGTTGCTTTTCCTCTTGCAAGTACCTGCAGGGGCATCTTATCTCTGCAAGGCTTTTTTAGTCATGGGGAGCAGGGAATGGAGGAATCTGCCAGTGAATCTGCATTTGACTGACGTGGCTTTATATATAGGTCTATTAGCGCACTGAGGAAGCTGCCAGTGAAGCTGCTAATGGGATAGAGGTCATGCAAGGTGCCTCCCTGCAACTGAAAAAGCACCCGGCAGTGAAGTCTGGTGTCAAAGCAATTGGTGTTGCCTTTTGAGAGGAGTACTTTGACAGCTGAGAAGATTCTTTCCCTGCATGAGAGGAAGGATAGAGGGTGGGATGTGTTCGGACAGACCACTTCAGAGGCTGAGGAGCTACAGCAGTAAATCAAGTAGCACTCAAACCCGGTAAGTTTTGAAAACCCTGGACACATGTGAATAAAACCCTTCTTAGCACCGCAGTGTCTCCTAACTTTCTGCCAGCTGGGGATGTCAGCATCAGCCTCGGGCTGTTGGTGTGAAGCCAGGGGCTGCTTTGAAGACGGAGGTACGTAGCAGGAATATGTCATGCTGAAAAGAACAGGTTGGTTCATTTCACTCTCCAAAAGATTGGAAAGTTGATAGCTGTGAAACCTGCAGGGCCTTGCAAAGTGCCATATCTGGGGCTAATGTTTTGGGACTAAAGCTTGTCTAAAGGTTTTCTGGTATGTAAGGGTTGTTGGAAGGGAAGTGCTCGATTGATTTTTATCTATGAACTTTGCAACTTCTTTATATAATACATGCTATATTTTAGTATGCAGTAATGCATTAGCTTCCAATTATGTCATTTTTGAGTAAAAATGAACTAATGGGTCTTTTTTTTTTAATGTGATTTTTTAAATTCTCACATTACCCAGAATGATCAGAGCTGTGAATAAGACCTGACAGATACCAGTGCAATTGATGTTGCAGCTCATGAAATCACTGAGGAAAGGAGAAGAAAAACTGATAGGTTTCCTCTCTTAAATTTCAGCCAGAAATACGAGATAACTGAGGGAACCTGTCAAACCCATGCAAGCTTTCAGCTGCTGACCCAGCCTGCCTGGCTGGCCCGTGCACTCCCAGGGAGGCACAGAGAGCAGCTGCAGGTGGAGAGGTTCTCTTTACCAAGTTGTCTTCTGCAGGAGGAATGTTTTCCAAGCAGATGATTCCTGTTCCTAAAGCGTTTAGGTGGAGCTGGGGAAGGTTTGGTTGTTGCTGGACCCTGCTGGGGTGACAGCGCGAGGGAGGAGAAAGCGCAGATGGTCCTTCCCACCCCATGTTGGAATAGGGGTGTTGGGATTGGGGGGTACAGGATCTCCTGACTCCAAGGTGGATGGAGCTATGACAAACAAAGTCACAATCCAAACAAAGGTGGGATCTGGGCTCTGGAGGCAGCCAGCGCCCTCTGTCCTTCCCAACCTGCTGCTAACTGCAGCTCTTGTATGGTGGGGAGGAACAGCCGGCACGAAACCTTTCTGAGCAAATAGCACAACATCTGAACTCTTACCTATGAAATTCAATTCTGGATTTCCTAAAGCAATCTCCCTGTTCCACCAGCCTCATCAGGGAAGAGTGTAATTTCATTTAATCCATTTCTTGAGTTCAGAGTCAACTGCGTTGCCATCATGCTAATGTCTCTGCTCTGCTATCTCTAGAGACAGAGTGACGAGTTTAGACCTGAAATCGAATTTGGCTCTAAGCTTCGAGAGGATCTATCAGCCAAATTACCCACAGCCTCTACCCAGAAGCTTTGTCATGCAGTTTAGCTCTACAAAGATGCATTAGGCCAGGTAGGTGAGGTTATATTGCTTTTTGTTTTGGAAGCAATGAAATGCTGAAACAATATATATGCAAAGCAATCAATATATAGTGAGGACTGAGTATTTATTTTCAGGACAGTATGACTGCCACCTTTTGGTACTTTCAGCTTTCTGAAGTTGTATCTTCCCTTCTTTGACTGAAAATAAGATTTTTCAGTTGCAAGGATGTTTGCAAGCAATTGTTGACGTGAACCTCTCTACATAAACTATATGAACTATAAATGCTAGAGGCTTATGTCAAATATATGTATTTTATGTATAGTGAAAAGGAACGAGTTCAAGGGGTTTTTAAGCCAAATGAAAGGTGAGATTTCAGAGAAGCTCTCTGTTTTGATGTTCTCGGCTCACATCTATTGTTGTTCCTCTTTGAAATTACACTTTTTAAAATACTGCCTCTACCAAAGGCAATCTGTTACGAGTTCAGATGATCTGTGAGTGAAATTTAACCTTTGATTTCAGGTCAAATGGTTTAGCCTGACCCAAGATGGTAACGTGATGTTTAAATAAGCCATTACAAATACAAGCTGATTTTTGGGGGGTGGGCTGCAGCGTGGCGTGAGCCCTAGAGCAGGGTTTCCCAAGGAAGGAAGGATGCTCAGGCTTTTCCAGTGTGGTCTCCACAGCAAAAACTGCTGCTTTGGAGCAGCGAGGGGACGCAGACCCTCAAGGGGTCTCTCTCCCGCTTTCCAATCGCTATAGCAACATCTCTGTAATGTTATTAATAGTAGGTGGAGTGCATGGAAAGTATCATATTGTGCAATAAAAGCAGGTGGATGGGGGGGGTTACACCGCGTGGGAGATGTGTGCTCCACAGGGGGATACTGGGAATTTCCCCTCTGGGCATGGCAAGCTGGGAAGCGTATTAATAGACATCATTACATTAGAATAATTGCTGTGGAATCAGCAAGCGCGTACATAATCTTTAATGCCTGGGAAATCTCACACAGTTTCAAAATAATTAAAAGTGGAATTAATCTAGATGCCAGACAACGCCTGCCTAATTACTAATGAATAGAGCTGTCTGAATGACTGCAGCACCCTCAGCAGCATCAGCTGCTCCCGCACTTTGAAGTCAATCCCCTATTAACCACACAGCAGGGCAGGGGTCTCTCTGCACAGGGCGTGACTGTGATCAGGGCCAGCTTCTGCGTAGGTGGAAGCCCTCTCAGCTGTGACACCTGCCAGGGATGCTCTGGGGAGATGGAGGATGTGGGGATGACTGAGGATGTGGGGGTCCTCGGGCAGAGGGCTCAGGGACCACTCCGTCCCTCTTGGTTGTGCAATGTGCTCTGCGTGTGGCTGGTGAGACAGCTCCAGGACAGCCTCATGGCAGAGAATTTCAGGGTAAAGGGGTGCAGAAAGTGCTTATGTGGCCAGGGAAAAAAAGAAACCTCAGCTGGGCAGGGGTCCCCAGCACCTCCGAGCAGCAGGACTAATGTGAAAAAGCACCCACTGGAAAGATGATCCATCCTCACACTTTGAGCAGCACTGTTCCATAGAATCTTAGAATTGTAGAATCACCAGGTAAGAAAAGACCCACCAGATCACTGAGTCCAACCATTCCTATCAAACACTAAACCATGCCCCTCAGCACCTCGTCCACCCATCCCTTAAACACCTCCAGGGAAGGTGACTCAATCCCCTCCCTGGGCAGCTTCTGCCAGTGCCCAATGACCCTTTCCATGAATTTTTTTTTCCTAATGTCCAGCCTAAACCTCCCTTGGTGGGGAGATTTAATATCTGACTTTAATATCTCATCTTTTGATTTCTTTCAAAAATAAATCACCAGCACTGGGAAGAGCCTGGGGCCTTCTAGAGCTCCTATATCCCAAATAAGCATCCCCTTCACCGAGCACTGCACAAAACCAAAATCAATGCAGCTTTTGCTGCTGCAGTGTTGTGCCAATACTCACTGTGGCAGCAGGGATTTGCTGCAGCTTCTCTGCTCCAGCAGCCGGGAGCAGCCCGTGTAATCACTGCACCAAACAGCCGGGCACCAGCCCACGCCACGAACTCGCAGCCCCAGCAGCAGCAGGGCAAAACCGCACTGTGGTGCTGCTCTCGGGAGCATTGCAGCCAGGCTGGCTGTTCCTGGCAGCTGCCCACATCTCGTGGGCCAAGCACGGAGCTCTCCTTCCATTGGGCAGCTTCATGGTTTTACGAGGCTGAGAATATATGAAGAGCTAAAATCCTCCCTGCAGGGTATGTGCTGTGATGCACATGGTAGCTGAGTCCTGGAGATCCTGCAGCACTGGCTGTGTGTCAGGGTTGGGATGGCCATGCTGCCCCCAGGTAGAAGCCACCATGTACCTATTGTCCCAATGTGCCTCTGCCTGGTGCCCAGTGTGCCTCAAGGTTCTGCCCCCTCGGAGCTGTTTGCAGAGACCAGCTGCAGACTGACAGTCATTACTGGGATTTTTGTGTCCTCTGGAGAACTGCCACACCTGGAATAACTCCTACTGCTTGTGTTAAAGGACAACGTTAGAAATTCCCCTTTCCTCTGTTCCCTGGGCTATGGGTATTTCAGTGCTGAGGGAATAACCTGAGCTGCTGCTGGGAAGTGCATTGGCTGCTGCCATTGCCCTGTTTGTTCTTATCCTTAGAAGATTTTTAAGGGCATGTGTTTATTTTGATTTGGTAGAAAAATACACTGTCAGCCCCCCAGATCAAGGATCAAGAAGGGCTAATTGCTCAGATGGACAGATGAATGCAGTGAGCAGGTCCCTCCGTCTCGAGAGGGGCTCTGAGGTCCCTGTCTCCTGCTGGCGAACTCACCATCACCCTCTTTCAAGTGGCAGCTCTTTGGTTTCTGAATACCAACAGATGAAGAGAGGTAACTGGCAAACAAATTTCTCTGATCTCTTCTTACAAGTGGCTCTTTCCCTCTGGAGATGTCAGGGTGTCCCTGGAGTAAAGAAGCACACTTGGGCTTTTGCAAATATGCAGCTTCTGAGGCACTGGGACTAGCGAAGCTTGGGGTTTTTTTAGAAGAAGACGTTTTTGTCACCATCAGTTTGGGAGCTGCAGTTGGAGCTGTGCAACTCAGGCTAGTGGCAGCGGGCACCAGAGTTCCCTGGGGCAGGAGCAAAGACCCATCTCACATTCATCCCACTTTTCGAGTTCAGGGCTGCTTTTTGCTGCAGAAGAGCTGATCTCATCACCTGCATGTGGCCAAAGCCATGGGGGCTCCTGCAGCCAAATACTGGGGGGCTCTTTGGCTCCTGGGATGAGGGTTGGGCTGGCAGAGGGGATGGAGGGGACCTGGAGCTGAGGGGAAAAGCTGCTCATCTTCTGTGGGAAGCACGAGGTAGAAACCGGAGTGGGAAAGCTGTGCAAGCTGGCATTTCACCCCTGGTTAAAGACTATAAAGCTGAATCTGATGTTGTGCAAAATTAATGGGTCTGCTTTGTTTATTTATATATGTAAAAGTTACAGGTGCTTCCTGGGAGTAATGAATTGTGAATAAAAAGCAGCAGTAGGCTGAATTTTTAAAATATAGAAAACTATATTCTCACAATACAAATGTACAAAAATAATGAGGAGAGAATCACCGAACTGTTTCCCTCAGGTCCTGTGCCCCAGAGTCCAATTTGGCATGCAGAGGACTCACACCTGGCAGTGCCAGGTGCCCTCAGGTGTCTCTGTGGCTGGTGTGGGGCCCATGCTATCCTTGGTAGGTATCTAAGCCAAGAAGTGACATATGGGTGGTTATTGCCAAGAGGAACGACAGAGAGATCTTCCTCTCACCAAAGAGCCTGGGATGTGACCGTCAGCCTAGAAGACACCGTGAGTTGGTGAGTCATGAGGGTCCCATGCCCCAGCCTTGGAGAGGTGTATGTGGGAGCAGGGATCCCCTCGGCTGGTGCAGCGTGGTGGCACTGGGACTGCTTGGGGCACAGAGAGGATGGTGTTCAGGGTCCTTGTCACAACCCCAATGCGCAGGGCTGGAAAGCTGTCTGGAGAAGGCCTGGGGGTATTGGTTGACAGTGACTGAACATGAGCCAGCAGTGGCCCAGATGGCCAAGAAGGCCAATGGCATCTGGGCTTATATCAGAAAAGGCATGACCAGTGGGTCCAGGGCGGTTATTCTTTCTCTGTACTCGGCACTGGTGAGACCACTCCTTGA
>WAAB01007617.1:99854-115113 GCA_013389865.1 Piaya cayana | reverse complement strand
TGAGGGACATGGTTTAGTGATTGATGGGAATGGTTGGACTCGATGATGCAGTGGGTCTTTTCCAACCTGGTGATTCTATGATTGCAGCTGCCTCCATCCTGGGGTTGCTGATGGATTTGCTCCACAGCTTAGCCCAGCTCCATGCCGGATTCTGCCCAGGGAGGCCACACGCACTGGGCTCTGCTAAAATAATGGTGGCTGCTGGGGCTGGTGCAGTGAGCAAGGGAGGCAGAGTCATCGCCAACGTGAGTAAAGGGGGCAAGGTTTGCAGCAGCAGGCATCCTGAGCAGTCCAAGATTTCAGGATAGCAAGAGCACAGGCTCCCTTCTGCTGTGTCCTCAAGCTCTCTCAGGGAGAGAGCACAAATTAAAATTGATGATGGCTTGGCTTCCTCCAGTGCCCTTCAGAGCACGTTATGCACCGCAACTGCCTGTGCGGCCGTGCCAGTGGTGTGCATGGGGTTGGCTCTGCGGGGACTCTGCAGTGCTGCTGACTCACGCGCCGTGGTGCAGCTTCCCCTCGCTGCTGGGTCACACTATTGCAATGGATATTGGTTTGCCTTGCCTTTTTTTTTTTTTTTTTTTCTTTTTATGGCCTTGCTGAGAAAATGCTGCATTGACATCAGCACGTGCAAAGTGCTGCCTGCAGAATTTTAACTCACTCCCAGGGCCTTTCGGGATGTCGCTGCCCGTCTGGAGGGAGTCATGCTGGCTCTTTGTCAAACATCACATTGATTTAAAAATTACTTTGATGGCTCTTTAAGGCAGTGCACTTTTTGTGGCCCTCTGCATTTGTCACAGCTGATCTCTCTCTCCTCTCCCGGTGGCACGCAGAGGAGCAGCATTATCTGGTTTGGCTGCATTGATTTTCTGTGAGCGGCAGTTTTGGATGGAGAGAGGGAGCTCAGAACTGAAGCGTTTGACTCAAATTTCCCCCAGCTTTGCTCAGCTCTTGGGCAGGGTCGGACTCGCTGAACATGTGCTGTCAGCAGAGGATTCCCTCCCAAGCCACCTGGGTGGTGGACAAGACATCACTGCCTAGACTAGAGATCTATAAGGTGCAGACCATGAGCTTTGATAAAGGGATTGCAGCCCACACACTCCTGCCTTCTAGTTCTTTGTAAATCAGGCAGCCCATGCCCTAAATCCTAACCCAACAAGCCCATTTGACCCGGCTACTTTTCTGTTGCTTCTGTACGAGAATGGAACATAAACCAAAGACTGCAGAGGTAACACTAGAAATTAAGATCTAAAGGTGACTCATTCTGTCACTTTCTGCAGGCTGCAAAACAGCCTTTCCTTGAGGATAAATACAATCTCCATTATCTGTACACTCAGCTGTTAATACTGTAAACAAAGTACAATGTTTTTCAGATTATTGAATCATTACTGTCAGTAGAACAAGCAGCTCAAGCAGGCTGCCAAGGCAGGAGATGAAAGAAATCATTAATTTTACGTTACTAGTTCATGCACAAATTTCTGAGTGGGGGTGATTAGCTGCTGGAACAAGCCACCAAGGGGAGCAGGGGATTCTCTGGTTCCTCCTGTCTCCAGATGAAGGCTGGCTGCTGCTTTGCAATGGATGCTTTTGCCAGAAAAAGTTGTTGGACTCAGTGCAAGTGCAACTGGCTGAGCTGTGGTGGGACAACACCACTTGCAGGGGTCCGGTGGAGATAATCTAATCATCTCAGCCACCCTTAACAGTTGTGACATGCTCTTAAAAAAAGGTTTTGCTGTTCATGCAAGCTCTGAATATTCATGGGTCAGTTCATTGTGACCCTTTAAAGAAATATCTTTCAGCTGGCAGCAGCTAGTGGGCTAGGGATGCTGTCCCCTGTGCCTCCAGGGACGCTGCAGTACCTCCCTCCCCTGCAGTGCTCAGCTGCATGCTGCACAGGGGCCGTTCCATGCATGTCACGCAGCTCTCCTGGAAGGGAAATGCAACCATAGAGAGGTGCAGCATCTTGCTTTTGGGGGCCAGAAAAGTCTTGAGATGGGAGGGAGGCTGCTCTGAGGGTGACAATATGGCAAAACTGCCTTTCATCACAGTCAGTGGCAAAAATGATCTTTCCTGCACTGCAACCAGTCATTCATTCCATATATTCTTGTGTGTGGCAGGTCACAACAGAGGACATTGGTCCTGACTGCCCATCTCTGGCAGTGCTCACCTTTCTTGCTGGCCTCACATAGGAACTTGTGAGCCCCTGCGTATGGTTCCATAGCTCCAGTCCTAGGAAACAGCTGTGATTAATTCTCAGAGCCGGTAATTAAGCAGGATGCACCTTGGATTTGCTTGAGTTTGAGTATGATTCATTTGTTTTGCTTTTGCTCATGTTCAACCTGTCTCCTCGAGGGAGAGCTCAGCATCCAGGGGAGAAAAGAAGATGCAGCAGAGAAGAGTGAGGAAACATCTAGCACACCTCAGCGGTGGCTTTCTTCATGAGACTTCAGAGAAGAGCCCATTTCTCAGGCCCCCAGAGCTGAGGATGCCCTCTGCCATAGGCTGTTGTGTGAGAAAGAGTTTTCTGTTAATCATGGGTCTGAAAATTCCGTGCTTCTTTTACCTATCAAGCAGCAGAGATACTGGGCATCACACCCCAACCCCCTCTCTGCCTGCAGATAATGCTGGGGCCTCTGCTCTCCAGGGCAAGGTCTGCCCCTCCTTAGCCCTATCTGAGCTCCAGGGTGGAGGTCTGAGTTTGGACGCAGGTTCCTTCAGCCACTGCTGGCTGGCAGGCAGAAGAGAGGGTGAGTTGTCACTGAAACATTATTTACTTGGAACCGTGATGGACCAATTCTTTCCAGCACAGTCATGCCTTTCACCTTAGAATACGTGCAAAGATAACATATATATACACACTACAGGGAGGGGAAAAACATTTATTGAAAGGATTTCTATGTGCTGGCCAAGCTCTGATTGGTATTCAGAACTGGAAGAAAGTAGGAACCTTAATGTTTACATCCGTACCAATTTAGGCTTTAATTTAGGCAATATAATGCAATCTTTCTTTCTCTGGATTTTAATAGCTTTTCTATTATTTTGTTCCATGGATACTTGGAAATATGAGCTCTTTACTATGTGATTACTTAGACCAATAAAAGAGCTATTTACTTAACACATTCGTTTGCAGGCAGCCTTCTATGAGTCTGTTTCTGGAGGTTGCCTGCCGTCCATGGCTGTGGGTATGAATATGCATAATTAATAAATGTTATTCGCTGGACATCTATTCCTGAGTGTCTCAGCTCTCCTTGACCGAGAAATTCTGTCTCTCTCAGATCTAATGAAAGGTTTAGACTTCTTAATTTATTTTCTTATATTAGACTCAAAAAATAACCTTATTATTCTACTAGGTGGATTAGTCCCAGAGGAAGATATGAATAAATGAAAAAAAATGATAGGTAAAAAATAGGCCAGAGCTGCTATTGCAACAGAGTCTTTCTGACCTTTTAATTTTTGGTTCTAAACCATGGGAAAGCAGATCCCGTGAGAATCCAAAATGCAGCCCTGCTGCCCCAATAGCTGTTTTTCTGAGCAAAATGAGAGGATTTCTAATAGAGCAAACATCTTCTCCAAAAATACATTTGAAGTGCTTATTGTGGTAAATATATTTTGGATTGGGTCAAGACTGCAAAATTCGATATACGTGGTAAATCACATTTTGGACTGTACACACTAGAGGGAGCTATGGAAAAAATAATCCCAGGGCTGATGCTAGACTCCTGCCTTTCTCCCAAAGGCTGCGGTCCCTGCACTCTCCCCTAGGAAAAGTGGTGTCTTTTAGAAGCAACTCCTGAAAAGAGCAGTTTAGAGATGTTGGAGGAGCAGTATTGTTGAAAGTGAAGTATATTGCTTGAATACGCTGATGATTGTCAGAGTATTAGATTGGGAAAGGGCTTGTATTTCAATCACATCAAAATGTTGCATTTTGAGAGCATTTCCAGTTAGGTGATGTTGGTCCCATTGGATGTTTACCCTGTATTCCTTCTCCACACCAAAACATTGTGTATGCACCTGGGAAATGCTTTTACACAATATACAACTCTCCACAGGACAAATTACCACTCTTAAAGGTATCCAGGATCCAATTAAAATGTTTCAGGGGACTGGAAATTATTTTTGCAGGCTTGTTTCATCTGAAAGTCCAGATTTTTCTCCTGCTTCCAGCATTGCTGCTTTCCAGCCTGGAAGCTATTGTGGATTGCTTTGGTCCTCACGAGTCTATCACCCACAAATTTGCGTAAACTCTTCTTCAAGTCCCCTGTGTTCCCAATATCTGTAGAGAAAAGTCCTTGGGACTCAAGGAGATGGAGCTCCTTTGCTATTCTTCTGCTTGATCCCTCTTTGTGTTGGGAAACACAGAATGGGATTTCCCGGCTCACCAGCAAAGTCGCAGCTTCCAACTGCCTCCTGGACCCCCGTTTTCTTCAGCTGAATAATTCTTGATTATGAAAGCCAATTTATGATGACATAAATGCAGATGATCTTATTTTTCTCTGCTCTGGGAGCTAGTTTTAGGAACTGGGGATATAATCCCTATGCACTGGTGAGGCTGTTGCATCACGAGGCCAGGGCATGCTATACAGCTGCTCCAAGGGCTGTGTATTCACAGTGACTACTTGTATCAATGGCTTCATGGAAAAGAGAGGGGCTGTTACAGGAACAAGGCTGAAATCAATGCGGAGGTGTGAGAATTTAGCCCATGGTGTTATTAATAGTCATTACAGTGCTGCATATGTGAGGCCTGGATGATAACAGGCGCAGGCTGTTTGCTTTGCTGTGTTACAGTACAACAGCAGCTTTGTTGCAGCTTTGATGAGCTGTCTGTGCTGCAGCTCCAGGAAGGGCTGCTCTTCTGTCTGTAAGGAAACATCATCTCTGTTAAGGCAGAAATATTTCTTTCTGAACGACAAGAAAAGAAAAGCCGAGCAGTGGTCTTGTCAGGTGCTGTTCCACTGATAAAACAGAAAATAGGACAAAAGTTTTCTCTCATCAAACAGGGTTATTCTCAGCAAAGAGCAGACATCTCCTATTTATTTATTTTTTTCTTGCTCCTGTGCTGTTTTTTTTTCAAAGTACCTCTGAATCTGATGCTGCAGTTCCCCAAAAGACCTGTCATGGGGGATAAAGAACTCCAGCAACAGGCTGGAGGAGAGAAGCACAGATTAGCTAACTGGTTGGGGAGGCTCTCCGGGATTTCATTTGAACTGTGGCACAGCAGTGGATGCACAACTTTGTGCATAGGATGTGCACACAATTGCGTTTTGAGGTTTGAGCCGCGGTGGTGTGAGGAGTGGCAATCCTTCCTGGCCTCTCCCGCACTCCCACAGTCACTAGAGCACCTTTGGTAAATCACTGGAAAAAAAAAAACTAGCTGAGTAATGCTTAAACAAAGCATCTGTGTGTTTTGGTACAGTGAGGAGTATGCAGGCTGGGCTGCCCAGCCTGGCTCAAGATCAAATTTAGAGTAGCCTTTAGCTTTGAGGAAGCCTGACAAGCACTTCTGCCTGGAGTGATGACACTGGAGGAAGCAGCAGAGATCCATTTGGGAAAGGGAGATACCCCCTTGGCATCAGCCACATCCTGAGTCCATTGGTGATTCAGGGAGGTTCATTTAGATTGGAAATGGAAATGCTATTCCAACATGATCTGAAATGCATGCCAGGCATGGTATCTGTCTCTGCTGTGATCTGCAAGGAAGGGTTTCCGGGGGGATGGAGATAGTTGTGTTCAGAGGTGATGCTGTGATTCGGCAGGACATGCTGGAGACAGTGTATGTTAGGATTCCCCTGTATGCTGGGCACATTTGGGAAGCAATTTTTCTCCTTCTCCAATACATCTCAGACTCTCTGAAGTCACATCTGAACACTGAGTTATGTATTGTGTGGTTTTCCCCTCTACTGTATCTAGTTTAGTTAGCAAAAGGACAGCAAGACTGGCAGAAGCTGCTCTTTGCAGTATGATGCAGCAGCTGAAAGCAGAAACTCTCCTTTTTATGGCTCTCATAGCAAGGCTTCCCATTTAGCCTGGGAGTAGCTGCTGTTCTCCTGATTTACAACACACAAACAGACTGCATTGTTTTCTGCTTTGCCTTTTTAATTACAGAGGATATTGAATGGGTAGCTAGTGGGGAAAAAAAAAAAGGAAAGACCAGCCCAGCTGGCTTTCAGATATTTAGGAACTGTAGGAGCTCAGCACACACTCTTCTAGGCAAACACTGCCCAGGTGCCCCCGCAGACGGTGCTGCTCTCTCTGGGTGCATGGGAAAGGGGTGTTTCTTTGGGGCAGAGCATGCAGGTGGGTGAGTTAGCGAGCTGGCAGTCCCAGGGAAGACTAGCGTATGTGGGATCTGTGTGAGCCAGGATAGAACGAGCCTGTGAGGCTGACTCTGCATGGCTGGCAGGAGTGCTGCTATCAAAAGGGACTTTTTTTCCCTCAAATTATCAAACACAACTGCATTAATGTGAGGGAGCAGACAGCTGAGTAGGCAGGGGCCATTTTAAAAACGTGGCAATGCTCTTTTTNTTTTTTTTTTTTTTTTTAATCACACCTGCAAATGGCTGAACTGATTTGTCTGAACTGATTTCTGTAACTTAGGTTGCTCCGTGTTGGGTGCTCAGGGGGGATAGCTTCCTCAGTTGATCCTTCTGCAATAAGCACTGGATTTTTTTGAGAGCTTCCTCAAGCTCAACTGCCTTTGGAGCTGCTCTCATGCTGTGGCAAAACAAAGGGGCTTCCGTCAAGGCTGGCCAGGTAAGTCACTCTGCGGAGTTCTCCTCTGCCTTCGGGTGGCTTGGGTGCTTATGAATTGGCAACGGGTTATTAGCCCTTGCTGGAGGCAGAGACTGCGACAGCACACTGGTTCCCTTCAGCGCATCGCTCTGGTGATTACAGCTTGACTCAGCCTTGCAGTGCTGCTTTTCTTCCCATCTGAGCCTCTCTTGGGAACCAGAGGTTTTGGCAAGCACTTCTCTGGTGTAAGGTAGTGCTACTGGGGACTGGGGTTCATTTACCACGACAGTCTCGTGTGTGCCCAAATTGGCTGCAGGCTCCAGCCATCGAGGAAGAGGAGTGAGTGCCAGCAGCCAGTGAGTCAGTGCTCTCCCTCAGTATTTGCAAGGCTTGGGTGGGGTTCCTCTGAAATGCCAGTTCACTTCCAGAGAAGCATAAATCATAGTTCTGCAGATCCACCTTCAGCAGCCAGGATAAAATAAAAAAGAAGGGCATGTGAAAGCAAAACCCAAATGTCTTTAATAATTATCCCAAGAGCAAATACTTTCACTCTTCCTTTGGGTGATGACAAACACTGGGGAGCAGCTACCCCCGGAAACTCAGGCCCCTCCTGCCTCCCCTCCCTTTGAAGCTCAGTTTCCTTCCCCTTGGCTGTGCGACGTGACTGGGGACAGCGTGTTCATCATGCGCTGGCCCTCTTTCCCTCTGCGGGGCTGTGCCTGACTGCTTCCACAGCTGCCCGTGTCCTTCCCTTCAGAATGGTTCCTCTGTGGCTGCTGAGGAGAGGACCAAATGGGCAGTCACTGACATTTGCAGGCTATGGAGAAGAAGCAAACCCTCCTTCTCCATCTTGTCTGGCTCTGCACATCTCTGTGCGGGTGGCATGTGCAGGGCTGGAGGGGGACAGGAACACTCTTTTACAGGAGGAAGGCGCCTAGTGTTGTTCTGTGGGTATCCCACCACATTAGTCAGCAAAGAGAAACTCCTGAAGCCTTTATTTTAACACATCTGGGCCTCCCTTATCTACTCTGATAAATTAACTGAGAGCATTTTTTTCCTGTCCTCTCTTTGCTGATCCAAGTAGTCTCGTTTAAAAGCCTGACTGCCCAATGTTTGAGGTTTTCTTTCTTGCTTGTACCTGATGCTCATCCATGGTTCACTGCCTCCCTTATGAGTCCTTGTTCCCCTCTAGTGTTTCTACCTTCAACACTACATTTCTTCTCTTGCAAGTCCAGAGAACAAAGCTGTTCTCCCCACGCACTCAGGTGATCCTTCTTTTCCTAACTGAGCTCTGCAGTGCAGAGTTATTAATAAAAAATCACAACGTCATGTACAGCCCGCACCATCACATCTGTCAATGTCACCACCATGTGAGACTGTGTGTGTTTTCCATCTTTTAGTGTCTCTTGCTGCAGCAGGTCTTTTAAAAAAAGAGGAATAAAGCCTCCCCACCTGCCAGAAGTGAGCCATGATTTCAGTTTGGGGTGTGGCAGCTTGGTATCCTCATCTGTGATTACTAAAAACTGTTATTTGCCGACATTGAGCTGCTAAAATGAAAACATTTCTAATGTTCTACCAGGATTTATCTTACTGAAGGCGTCAAACTGATCCTGGGATGTCACCCTTTTATGTAGTATGTCCTTTTCTAAGCTGAGCTCATGGCCTACGCCTCTGCCTACCCCTTGGTAATGCACATAATGTTAGCATTCTGCTGTGAGCATTAAAAGCAACTTCTGCTTAAGTTAAGTGGGGTTAGGTGTTGCAGACTTACTGTCAGCATTCCCTGTAGTTAGCACAGTCAGTAGGAAAGCTCAGAAATGAAGTGCAGGACCATCTGACAGCAAATGCTGGGTTTTGCTGCTGTGGCAGTGAGCAGTGTGCAGAGCAGCAGCAGACCAAGAACCCCTCTGCCTCAGCACATTTTGGAATTCACGACAAAACCTTCTGAAGAAAACTTTGCAGCAAGAAAATGCAACACAACATGAAGTTAGAGACCACAGCAGGACTTTATGGTGCGGGTGAAGGTGGATCTTTTTCTCTACACGCTTTCTTTCTGTTTTCCTTGGGGCTTGTCACAGCAGGGATGGGAACTGTAATGACTTAATACCTCCCTGGTGCTCCCCAGAGCAGTGTCTGGTTTCCTCTGTTGATGGATTTGCAGCCTTTAGCAATAAAACTGAGAATTAGCGGTTAGCTCTCTTAGTGCTTTGGAGGATTCAAAGTACCAAAAATATGTGGTATAGGGGAGGGAGTCAAAGCATCACCCTGAAGAATCGGATCCCTCCAGCACAGAATGCAGAGGAGCACTGGGTCTCACAGCCCTGCTAGGGAATCTGCAGGTGGGCCTCTTGGCCCGAATGATTCTGAAATAGAGTCTCTTTATATATATGTGGTGGACTTGGCAGTGCTAGACTAACAGTTGGGCTCAATGATGTTAAGTGTCTTTTCTAAACTATATGATTCTATATGTACATTGTCACCAGGGCACAGCTCTGCAGCTTTCTTTCTGCTCTGTGTGTTGATTTGTTTACATTTTGCATCTGCAGGCAGCCCGTGTGTGTGTCAGTAGCGCTTTGCAAGGCCAGGAAAGGCCATCAAGCAGGGCCATTGCCATGGCTGGTCCCCAAGGAGGAGATGGCAGGGACAGGCAGGAGTTGGCAGCAGGCTGCATTTCAAGGAGCGCAGGAACCCACCTGCCAGTGTGGGTGGTGCAGCCTCTCGTCCCCTCCCCAAATGGGTTTGCTGGGAGTAAGACAAAGCTGGAATTAGAGAGTGACTGTTGTGTCCACAAGGAGGGAAATGACAGCCCCAGACCAGCTGCCAGGAAAGTTTGGTGGAGACAGGGGGAAAACATGATGGAGAGAAAGTTGCGTTGGGATTGGAGGCTCTGCCTAGTCCTTGTCATTCCCCAGTACATGAGGCTACCTGGAAATCCATCACTTGAAGGGGTTTAAAATCTCGTGGACCTTGGGGGAGAAGAGGGAAAGTGGTGTGGGCTAGGCAGGAGGTAGGAGATCTCTTCCAAATGTAAAAATCCCCAACTGCCTTGTGCCGGCTGGTGTGAGTGGTCATTTGCTTCCCTGTTGGAGAGCTGCACAGTGAGTGCAGTGGAAGGAGATCCCACGCTGTGCTGTAATTGCTCTGGGTCACAGTGCTTGCAGATGCTAATTTCTCTGGTGCCTGGACAGCCATGCCTGCCCGGTGCCACCAGTCCTGCCCTCCTGCCCCTGTGTGCTGAGTATCAGGGATATTTCTTTGTCTGTTGTTACAACCTTACACCATGTGATACTTTCTGCTGTTCTATGTAACAGTAAAGAGCAAAAGGTTGCTTGCTCTCTACAGTCTGATGGGTTAAGCCTGCAGTGGTGCATAATGCAGGAAGGATGTCAAATCTACCTGCTCCTTGAGCTCTCCATAGACTCCTCACAAAAACATAGTAATATCCCTTCCCTCTAGAAGCCTGACAAAGACACAAACCTCACCTGCTTTGTAATTCCTACCCAGAAGGTTTTGGGAAAGCCGATGAGAAGCTGGTGACTGAGGGGCCCCAGTCTGGTCCTCTCTGGCTTCCTTCCCCTCCCTGGGGCAAACTCAAATAATTATTCCTATTTCTCCGCTCTCCGGCAGGATTTAAGGTTCACCCAGCTGGTCCTCTGCTTGTTCAGTGTTGTGTGCACACCCATCTGAGCATCTGGCCTCAGATACAGGCCCTCTAAAGCCACCAGCTAAGCAACCTGTGGAAGTCCAGCAACTTTGTGCAAATCTCAGCCCAAGTTTCTCAAGCACAGGCATGGCCAGACTGCCTTGAATGGATGTTGTGAGCAGTTCATACACTTATAAAGCGTGCAGCCAGCTGGGGATGTAAAGCACCCATACATCTGCCTACAGAGAGGAGGCTGCCTCTCAGCCTGTCCTGCGCCAAATATGGGATGTGGCGTGACTAAAAATGAAGAACACCAGAAAATAATAGACTTCCCATGAAGAAGAGCAGTAATTTGCAACTGTAAATCACCTTTCATCTACAGATCACAGAGGCGTCTCAAGCACTGATTAATGCAGCCTTGCAGCATCCATATCCCATAACTAGTACGGGGTGATGGTTATTCCAGCCACTGGCATGCAGCCACGTGTCCTTGCAGGCACCTGCAAGAGGGAACTGGCTCACAAGGTTGGTCCTGTTCCACTTCCCACGGCTGTGCTGAAGGTGCCCTGGCACCCGTGCCAAGGTGCTGGTGTGTGTCCTAAGCATGTGCAGGTTTGGTGGCTGCTTCCACAGCAGGCAGGTGAAGATGGGCCAGGGCTTTGCACCAGTAAATGGGCAGCTGGAATAGAACTCAATCTGGATTCAGTCCATCAGTGCCCTGGGTTTTGTTTGATATTTTCTGTGTGGAAATCATTGTTTAGCTTGAAGAAAACTTGAGCGAGAAAGGTAAGCCCCTCCAGCAAAAAAAAGAGCCCTTGCAGGGTTGTAAATAAAGCATGGCAAGGAAGTTTCCAGTCTTCTGAAGTTTTCATAAATTTATGTATGCATGTATATATATATATTAAAATATATGTATTTACAAAATATTTTCAAAAAAGCTAGAGTTCTTTACCCTTAGTAGTTAACTATGTAAAGTTGGAGGCAAACCCAGAGGACTTGCTAACACAGACATGGAGCACAGAAGACAGATTCTCAAGGATCTGTGCGTGGGGTTGTTCATATTCCTTGAGCAGCATGTGGAAGATTGGCCATTCCCAGATTCAGTCCCCTGCTTCCCTGGGTTGAGCCATCTTTCCTAGGGAAAATTAAATACGCTTTACTGTGAAGAATTTAAGTGTGAGAGAGAGCTAAGAAGTGGCATAATTGGGAAATTTCCCTGTTAGCCATAGATGTACCTAACTCGTCCTCCCTCCGTCTGGGCTGGATATTTACAACACACACCCTGCAGCACTCTGGTGCCTGAGGGATGCAAGGAGACTGTGGGCTACAAAACTTGTCTATTTTGAGTTTTGAGTGAGCCAAATGAAGCAGAAGCTACTGGGCATGTGGGAATTCCAGCATGTGGGAATTGAAATGTAAGGCTGTGAAATACAGGAGAGGGGAATCAGGCTGGGTAGTCTCTCTGCAATCAAAACGTCTATGAACATTGTTGAAATACTGTGTGTGATCATTTGGCATGGCTGAAAATAGCTCTGTGAGGTGCTGGGCGACAGTGAAAGCCAGCCTTTGGCAATATGCAGCTCCCAGCACTGCTTTACAGTCACACCAGGAGTATAAAGAAAGCATAAGTGGAGCCTGCTATTTTGTCCATGTTACAAGCAGGTAAATTAAAGGTTAGAGAGACTGTCATTTGCTTCAGGCCACGGAGAGCACTGGGACAGGAGTGAGATCTGTGAGCCTTAGCTGACAGTCCCTTGCTCTGATTTCTGCATGATGTGGGATTTGTTTCCTTCATTAAAAATAACCTTGTTTATAACCTCTGTTTCATGATTCAGCTTTTCTGCAGTCAACGACTGATCACCATCTAAGCAAGGTAGCATCAGATTTCAGGAGGAAGATGCAATGGACTGTCACAGCTCAGGGATGCTCCTTGCAAAGGGCAGTTCAGATGAGGAATTCAGGGTTACCTTGTCAAAGAGCTGCTCTTTTCGCAGAGGAGTTCTCTCTGAGATCACTGTGCCAAAACCTAAACTGCCTGAAGCTCCTGTTGTACAAACTCCCACCCATGGCTTCTGCCCTGCCAGAAACACCAGTGTCTCATCACCATGAATGTGGCCCAGTGCAAGCTCCAAAGGTACGGACAAATGTGGTTTTCCTGGTTCCTCTCTTCCGTCTTGCTTGCAGGTCAGAGCATCAGACATGCATCACTCTCTATATGGGCACGCATAGCCCAACCAATAGCACAGCTACTGGTTTTACGTCTAAAGCGAGACTCATTGCCAAGAAAAATCTCCTAGAAAGTCCCACATGCCCGCTTCTATTCCTCACGCTGCAGTGTGATGTGTCTCACGAGTAGCACAGCTCTCCTAGCTTTTAAGGACCATGTTGCCAAGGTTTCCTTGCTGCTGTATTATCTTGACTCCAAAAGCAGCTGCAGTCTTCACCCCGTTTAGCAGATGGGGAAGCGAAGGTACAAAATGATCAGAGCCAGTATTTTCCAAAATCGTCTCAGTGCTGGCTAGCTGTGGGTTCACTTTCCACTTTCAGGTGGGTCAGCCCACTGGCTGCTTCAGCAGCTGCTGGCCCAAGTGATGCACCCATGGCCCCACAGATAATCAGTAGCAGAAACCTGAAGAGAAGCCAGAACCCTGAGGCACAGTCCTGTGATGTGTGCTTAAGCTCATTCTTCCTTTTTTTTGGGAGCTAAGCCTTTGTCCTTGCAGTAAGAGGAATTTTCCATAAATGTGGTATTTTTTTTTACACATCATTGTGTGTTTAATGTTTAACAGTGGGACCATTATGGTTTTATTAGCAGCATGTAATGTTTTTTTTCATCTTCAACTGACTTTGCAAACATTAACTAATTGATCTCAACTATGAATCAGTGGTGGTAACTAGGAAGAGGGGAGAAATGATCTGCTCCTGGTCACTGAGGAAGTGGTTGTCAGAACAGGATGAAGAGATCGGGGCTCCTGCTTTGCTGCTGAGACCACGAACATCAGTGATTTTATTATAGTCATTTCCATCAGCGTTGCTGGCAGTGAGGGCTGCTCTGTGTGCAGTGAACAACCTTTGGCTGCTTCTTTCTGCTTCTGGTTGAGTTCACACTTAACAACATGTAGCAAATGTCATGAAACCCTCTAGAAAGCTGATTTTTAAAAGAAATAAGCAATTGGCTTAGTTTTCTTCAGTGATCTGGTAGCTGCTGGTTGTTTTCAGCTCACCCTGACAAAATGTGTAATTAAAATGTCTATATTTGTGGGAATTAAATGCTAAAATCAGAGATGAGTGGGGTTGCTTGCAGCTGAATGCTGTGAGGTTTTTAAGGGTCACGTTGGTGAAGACTGACTTGAAGCATCCTGAAGAAGGCTGCCAGGAAATTAGCTCCTCGTTTGCAGTATGCAGAACATGTACAATGGCTTTATGATTTACACTCTCATCTGCTTCACATTGCGCCTATTTTCCCTCGCGACTGTCCTGGCGTACACAATTTTCTGTTGCAAAAGAGGAGTGAAAATGAGCACTGCAGTGTGGAGGAGCCGTGCTGCTACCCAGGTAAGGGTGACCAAGCCCGGCAGGACCGCGGCCCCTCTGCGGGAGGGGTGAGGGTGGCAACAGCTTTGGGGATGGAGGGGACCCAGCAGGTGAATGTGATGGTTGCTCAGAAGACAGAGAGGGATGCAACGATGACTTTGGACATAAGGGTGGGTACAGCGTGGGAGTGTGTGATGATGGCTGTAGGAACAGTGGGGACACAGTGAGGGTATGTGATGGCAGCTTTGGGAACAGCTGGGACAGAGCGGGAAGGTGTGATGCTGACTTTGGGGATGGGATGGAGGTGTGATGCTGACTTTGCGGACAAGGGGAGACAGCAGGAATGCATGATGGTAGCTTTAGGGATGTGGTGGAGTTGTGATGGTGGCTTTAGGGACAGAGGGGACATGGCAGGGGTGTGTAACAGGGGCTTTGGGGACAGAAAGGACATGGCAGGGATGTGTGATGGTGGCTTTGGGGACAGTGGGGACACAGTGAGGTGGTGTGATGATGGCTTTAGGAACAGTAGGGACACAGTGGGGAAGTGTTATGGTGGCTTTGGCAATAGAGGGAACACAGAGAGATGTGTAACAGTGGCTTTGAGGTGACTGGGGTTGCAGCCCCTCAGCAGGGGGCTGTAGTGGTGGCTTTGGGGACAGGAGGGACACAGCAGGGATGTGTGATGATGTTTTTTTGGGACACAGGGAACATAGCAAGGAGGTGTTATGGTGGCTTTGGGGACTTAGGGTACATGGCAGGGATCTGTAACAGTGACTTTGGGGCGACTGGGGATGCAGACCCTCAGCAAGGGGCTGCAGTGGTGCCTTTGGGGACAGAGTGGAGGCGTGATGGTGGCTCTGGGGTCAGAAAGGACACAGCCGGGATGTTTGACAATGTTTTGGGGGACAGGGTAGACAAGGTGTGACGATGGCTTTGGGGCCAGTAGTGGCTGTTGGGGACACAGGGGACAGCAGGGTTGTGTGATGGTGGCTTCGGGGACAGAGCAGAGGCATGATGGTGGGTCTGGGGACTTAAAGGACACAGCAGGGATGTGTGATGATGGCTTTGGGGACACAGGGCACAGGGCGAGGATATGTACCATTGGCTTTGGGGCGAGTGAGGTTGCAGCCCCTCAGCAAGTGCCTGCAGCGGTGGCTTTGGGGACATGGCGGGGGTGTGACTGTGGCTCTGGGGACAGAAGGGACGCAGCGAGGAAGTATCAGGATGGCTTTGGGGACACGGTGGGCACGGTAGGGATGTGTGACGGCGGCTCGGAGAGCCCGCGTCCCCCCGCGTCCCCCCCGGCCCCGCACGTGCCGGCCGCGCCGGGCCCGGGCCCGCTCGGGGCGGCGG
>WAAB01007617.1:17997-99789 GCA_013389865.1 Piaya cayana | reverse complement strand
GGGGGGAGGCGGGGGGGGGAGGTGTTAAAATGGCGGCGCGCGGGCGGCCCCCGCGCTAACCCGGCCCCGTGGCTCGCCCCGTGCCGCGCCGCCTGGCACGGAGCGGCCCCCGCGCTGAGGTAAGGCCGGGGACGGCGGGCACGGGGACGGCTCTGTCGCCGTGCGAGGTTGGGGACAGGCAGCGGGGACGGCTCTGTCGCGATGCGGGGATGGGATCAGCGTGGATGGGATCAGCGGGGTTAGGAACGGCTGTGTCGCGCTGCGAGGACGGAGACAGCGGGTCTGGGGACAGCTCNGCGCGCGGGCCCGGACCGTACCATGTGCGCCCGCCGGCGGGGGAGCGGGGGGGGAAGCACGGGCGGGCGGCCGGCGCAGGGGCCACGACGGCGGCGGCTGCTGCTGCTGCTGCCCTGCTTGCTCCGCCGCGGCGGGCCCGGCGACCAGGAGCCGCTGCGTCAATGTAACGGCGGCGGCGGCGCGGAGGGGAGCAGCGGGTGGTGTCGGTGGGGGGACGCCGCTGAGTGGCATTCCCACGCCGCGCGNGGATGGGATCAGCGGGGTTAGGAACGGCTGTGTCGCACTGCGAGGACGGAGACAGCGGGTCTGGGGACAGCTCTGTCGCGCCGCGGAGGCGGGGGCGGCTGTTCTGGTGCCGGGGCCCCGCTGGCCGCTGTCCCGGGCTCCTCGCCCCTTTGTCTGCGGGCGTCGAGGGAGGCAGCCGGCATCGCCGGCGGTGTGTGTGTGTCTTTGCCGTCTTTAAAAAATAACACCGAAAAAACCCGCAGCAAAACTAATTTTTGGAGCGCAGAGTGCTGCGGGCGCTGCGTGACCCACCAACGCCTCGCAGCGTAGTGAGGTGCCTGCTCAGAGCAGGCTACAAGCGGACTTTGGCTCCCGAAAAAGCAGCACGGGCTCTCCTGAGGCTCCCGGCTCCCTCCTCACAGCAGGGAGAGGGGCCCGAGCGCAGGGGAGGTGTTTTTTTCTTTTTTTTTTTTTCTCCCCCTTTTTTTTTTTTTTGGACTCTTATGAAGACATGCGCATTTGTTCATTCTTGCCACCGCACTGGAGTCTGCCTAGAAACAAAGAGCATAGACTGGCGAAGTTGATGCTGGCTCTGAAAGTGTCTGCTTTCTTTCTTTCTTTTTTTTTTCTTCTTCATTTACTTGGGCCATAGTTAAAAGCCTCGAGATATTTCCTTCTTTTTCTTTTTTTTCCCCCCCATGTGCATGCTGATGGAAACCTGCCCTTCTCCCCTCCTCCCAGCTTCTCTCCCCTCGACCCTACCAGGCCAGTTCTACGCATTTCAGAAAGTGCAGCCATGACAGACAGAGCAACTTCTATCATTTTCACCCAGCCCCGTGGTGTGACAGTTCGCGGGAGGTGTGCCTTCCAACGGGGAGCCACCCCTTTGCTGAATCATCGTGGAGCGATGGCCGGACAGCTCGTCCGCCTTGGGAACAAAATATTCCCCGGTAGAGCATGAGGCGAGGCGAGACACAAGTAAGAGAGAGACCTGTTAGCATTCGGCTCAGGCGCGGGGGAACGGTTGCAGGGAGCAGACCTTTCCCTTTCATGGCAGCGGGAGCTGCAGATGCGGTTTTGAGCTCGCAGGCGAGTCGTGCGTTGCTCTAAGGAACATCCCCTGCCTTTGAGGTAGTGAAACTCAGAGGGCCTCGTCCTGCAGCTTCTGCTTCTCTCAAAACTCCTTTCTGGCGTGGACAGGCTCTGTGCGAGATTAGCATCTGGCTCGGGAAATGACCTATGAATTCATGGTATTATGCAGCTGTGGTTATTAGCAGTAATCCTGCAGCGTGTTTGCACAGACGAGCGTGTGAGTAGTAGTGCTGTCTCTGTGCTATTTGTCTGAAACTAGTTCGTTTTGCACTGGTGAGAGTCATTGACTTCATTACTGCAAGGAAATAATGACTTTACCTTTGGGGGGGGTTTGTCAGGTGCTGAAATGTTGCAAAGTGTCCCTGCCTTTATTCGAAGGATGCCAGAAAGTACAGGAGTGAGCAGTTTTGAGCAGGGGTGTATCAGGCAAGAGTAAATTGCAGCAGTTGTTGGACACGTAATGTGATCCTGTAATTAGAGCGAGGTAATAGTCTGTACCACGTTGAAACTATCGAGTGTCTGAGTTGGAGCAGCGTGAATTAAGCTAGTTTTTCTGGGATTATGCAGAAGTAATGCAGTTAAAGTTTCCATACAGCAGCTTCCATGAGGTTTCAGAGGTCTTTTCCCCCTGTGGGTCCTCCTTGCAGATATTTTGCTTTTAAGGTAGTATGTGGAGGCTGCTTTTCAGGTCGTAGAAGCACCTTATGTAGCACAGTCCTGCTCCTTAGAGCTTTATTTATAGATGAAGGTCCAAATCATGCATCCTGGCCCTGGAGGGAGAGAAACTCCTGAAGGAGGGATTTAGGGGCTTAACTTTGAACAGAACTGAGGATTTAAAGGACTCTGTAATTTGGTCTTAAAACTTCTCTGCCACAACCATGCTCTGTACCCACAAAAAGCTGTGTGTTAGCAAGTAGTCTCATGGAGACTCCGCAGGCTGTGGTCTTTCCAGCACTCCTGCCAGCAGGGCAGTGTCCTTGTAGAGCTCTTGGGCGGCTCTAGGGCTGTGCTGGTGCAGAGCCGTGGGGGTACAAGTGTGCACGGGCCAGCCCGGGAGGCTACGCAGAGTTACTGTGTGTGGGCACCAGCCCTTCGCACAGATGCTAATTTCCCTTGGTGTATGTGTATGTATATTTATAGACATGGTACATATTTAAATGAAGTCATTTTAAAGGTGGTGATGGCCCAGAAAAGTTGGAGAGCTATTTTAGTGTCTGTGTGTTTCTCTTTGAAAGACAATGGACTGTGCAGAAGCTTCTAGGTATTATGGGATGTGCTTACAGCAGGAGAAGGTGCAGGCTGCTCTCAGGTGCAGTCAGCTGGAAGGGGCCAAATTTTACGCCTGCAGCTGGTTCAGCCTGTATACAGCTCTAAGTCTGCTGCAGGTCTGGTGCTGTCTTCTAGGTGGTTTGGGATATACTGACAGGGGCCCAAAGCAGACCTTGGGGTCAGCAGGGAAATTAGCACCTTAGTGCTCTAAGCTCTGTGTTGCTCAGCCTCCTGCAGCGTGTGGCCAAGGACAGGAGAAGTCAGGGTGCCACATCCTTCCCACCACTGTTTGGGAGTGAGGGATTCCCATGGAGAAAGAGGGAATGGATTTGTGGCTGCTGTTGTTCCCTCCCAGTGCTGGCCCACATGCCATGGGAAGGCTAGTGACAAGTAGGGGTGCTTGGCAGTTATGTGTCTGCAGCGTTGGGGTGTTGCACATCCACATAGAGGATTTTCTAGTGACAGCTTCCACTTTGCAAGCAGTGTTGGCCTGCCTGTTCTGCTGCCTCTGTTGGAGAATGGCTAGCGTGAGGCTTAAATATTATTCTTAGATTTTTCAAAGACCTAGAATTTTCCTCCTGGGATTTCCCTGTCTTATCAAGATGAATACATGGACCTTAGTATTTTGCACTTTTGTTGACACCTGATATGAAGTTTTGAGAGACTGTTCTGTGTGTTTAAGAGACTCTCAAAGTGAGACTTAAAATCTTGTGACTGCAAATGAGGGGAGATTGGCTTTCTTACCTGCTGCAGTGTATCTTGGAAGCTGGTACTGTGGTGGAAGAAGTGGTCCTGCTTCTTCAAGCTCTTTCCTCCAGTCTCTCCATTACCCATAGGGATTAATAATCTTGCTTAATAACAAAAAAGAGAGCAGTGCTCGTTTTAGCCATCATTACTTCCTTGGTTTGCTTCTCCATGACAGAAACAGTTTTGTTGACTTAAGGACCTGGGGTGCACAGGCAGGACAGGATGAGGCTGGACTGCTGCCTTTATTAGCAGCATTATCTTATGCTGAGTTAAAACTGACAGCAAAACTGCATTGCTAGTGTCTTGCAAATGGGTCTTTCCTCCTGCACAAGTCAAACCTAGTCATCGATGCCTACAGCTTAGTCAGGAGTCTGAAAGCCAATGAAGATTTTCTTTGTGGCTCATGCAGGCACAGGTGATAATGATGAATCTGCAGGCAGGATTTGGTGACTGATGCCTGCAGCAGGACACTCCTGCCGTGCTGGTGGTGAGAGCTTGGCTTTGGCAGTGGAGCAAACCATTGTGTGACTCAGACATGTTGGGAAAGAGTATGCAGCCTTCCTAGCAGCAGGCTTTTCTGACTGAACATACTAGAGGTCGTGTGTGGGAACTAAAATGCATACTAGAAATACAAGGCTGCACATAGAGAGGGAGGCAGCGCACTGAAAAGCAGAGTTTGCTCAGATTACTGTTTGCAGATGTAGTCATAGGAGCTGTGGCTCTCTTACAGGGTGCAAACATCCAACCAAAGATGAACTGCCGCCTCAGACAGACATGGCGTCCTGTGTTTGGGCTATGGAGGTCCGGTCTGTGAGCGGTCCACAGGAAAAATGTGGGAAATATCTTGCAATGTGATAGGACCGCTTAGTTGGGAAGCGACTGCAGCTTGGAAGTGCGCGTGTGTGGGGAGGATTTATTGAACTGTGTGTGTTTGCTCTTAAAATCCCTTAAAAGCTCTGAAGCTCAAGCTTGCTTGTTTTGCTTTGTTTGCCATATGTAATATTTCAGTGAGAAGTTTCAATTTAGTGTGGATGAGTTCATAGAATCATAGAATCACCAGGTTGGAAGAGACCCACCGGATCTTTGAGTCCAACCATTTGTTCCCTTGTAGGTGCTTGAGAACCAGTAATGCTCTAGTTTGCTTTTTAGGCTGTTTTGTGAGTTTCTCTTTAACCAGCATATTCCAGGCCTCTGAGCAGGGCACACATCCTTCTCTAGGGCAGTATCCAGGTCCTATGGTTTAAGCACAGACTTGTTCTCTTACTGAAGCACAGTTTTTAAGTTGGAGCATTTATGATAACAAAACATTGTGAAATTCTCTGTTCATCTTTAGTGCAGTATCACAGATACGCCAGACTTTGTACGTGTGTCTACTCCTGAAACGGAGTTCCTCCTTGTGCTCCCTAAATATAGAAGTGGTATAAATGGATCCTTTTAGTTTGTTTTCTGTAGGTTCCTGTGTGTGTGCAAATTGCTGCTTCTGGGTAGATGATTTGCCTGAATTTGTATTTACAGTACCTTTGCAGTTGGGCACCTCTCCCCTGCTAAGCTGTGGCGGTGCATGTTGCTCTTTGAGAAGGTGTGTATCCTCCCCTTTTTCCATGCCATCTTCCAGGAAGGCTCATCTACCCAGAGCGATGTTATCTTCCCCCATTTTAAATGGTGTTAGCAGATTTTTTTTTTTTTTTGCTTCTCCAGTCCTAATGCTTAGTACCCGCTATGGGAATGAGTTGTCTCCTATTACTCACATGGAGCAAATCTGTGGTTTGGCCTCCAAATTATATGGCCGTACTCAGTAAGGCAGAGCTCTTCTGGAGCTCATGTAAAGGTGCCAGTATCTCTTTGCCTGCTTGCTTTTTTTTTNTTTTTTTTTTTTTTTTTCTCTTTCTCCTGAAAGCATGTAGGCTGTTAGTGAGCTGAAAAACCGGTGGCCTTTGGAGCTGGGTATTTTATGTCTGAGGGCTTCTGAATGCATAAAATCAGAGAGAATGTGTCTGTGTAATCCGATCTGCTCTTGAAAGCCTTGCAGAGGGCTGCGTGCTGCAGACATAAGCTGTGTCAATAAGAACTCTATTCACCCTCGGAAAACAGCCTCGTGATCGGGTTTGACTGGCAGGCTTCCTAAGGGAGGGCCTTTTTTTGAGAAAGAACTCTCATTTTTTGGCGGCACTTCTGACTGCCTTTTCGGACTCCCGCTTATTGTTCTTTCCCTAGCGTGATTAACTTGGATGTTTTTGCTGGGAGGTTGCTGGGGTAGAGGGAGGGTTTCACGCGGCAGGATAACGACGGGGCAAGGGGGGTTTCCTTCCTCACAGTGCAACCCCTCCACAAAAGCAGTATTTAGGAGTGCAAAGGTGACAGATTTAAAAGATTATAAGGTAGGACTGGAGGTCATTGCATGCAGGAGAGCGTACTCATGACTGCGCTTGGGAGACTTCCTTGCAAAACAGCAGCACAAAACACTGTCCTAAAAGTCTAGGATGATGATGCACAAAACATGTGGTTCTGTGTGTTTATGTGCTTTTTCCCCCCCTTCGGTCTTGCGGATGTCTTTGTTACCTAGAAGTGTCATTGGGTGAAATTTTGATTTAGGTAATGCTGGCAATCATGTAATAATGGCTGTGATGTGCCAGTTATTTTTTTTTAAAATTCATACAAGTAAACAATCCTATTGTGCTTTATGACGTATTCTGCACAAGGCATGTGATGTTTTAAAATCTTGTAGAAAAAAATCTACTTGAGCTAGTAGAAATGACGCCTCTAAGATTTTCTGAAAGCAGAGTTTTAATCAGAATATCAGGTTCTGAGTTGCTGTTTGGTGTACGGCATTTGTGTAAATGACATTTTCTGTTCTATTACATGTGTGATATTCAGTGGTTGCTCTGTTAAGGTCTTAAAGCCTTTCTCTCTGGCACTGAGTTAACAGTTTTAATAAAAATGGACAGCTGGACTGTCAGTTTTGCTTGTGTGGTTTTTTTACTTGCAGGTCCCTTGGTCTGTCTCCCTCTGCTCCCCCACCCCNATTCGTGTAGCTGCAAATTAAAGCTTGAAAATGTAATTAGGATGTAATATGCACAAGTTCAAAAAAAAAACAACCAAAAAACCACAAACGCCCAAACCCAACAAAACCCAAAGTAACAGAAAGCTATTATTTAAAAGAAATGCAATCATGTTTTGAGCCAACTGAGGCTTGACTTAATTTCTCAGAATTTGATGGTGATGATGGAGTAAAACCAAAATTAACTCCTGAAATATGCCTGTCCTGAGTCAGGAATTTGGCTGGTGAAAATTGACAGAGCCACTGAAAGCAGGGGACTCCCCTCACTAGGCGGGCTGATCCTGTGCGGTTTGCAAATGGGTGCAGCATTTGTGGTGATTCCTGACTCTCCCTCTGCTGATTCCCCTTCCACAAAGGCCTGATCTTGCCTGCAATAGCTTTAATAACAAATTCTGACTGATTTAGTTGGCATTGGCCCCTGGGCAAACAGTGTGCAGACCTGGGCGGCCATGGACAGGGCGAGTGCGGGCAGGAAATGCTCATTTCGCTGCTGCTGCTCCCAAGGCAGGGAGGCCACAGCTGGGTAATTTGGTTTTACTTCCTATTCACAATCTGTTTGGGTCAAACATAGCGGTGTTTTTCCATATTAAGATGTTTGACTTCATTCTGCAAGGCAGCAATATATTTCACACCGTGCACAATGTACTTCTTATATTTCAGACTTTTATTGCTGCCTTTGACTTTTAATTCAGATGGTGAAGCCTTTATTAGTACCTTTTTGTTGCATAGACCTGCTTTTCAGGGAAAACAAGAAAGCTTTTTATTAATTTCTTTCTTTCTATTTTCCTTCCTTTCAAAGGAAAGAACCTTTGAAATAGCTTGTAGTTCTGTGGCTGAGCAGAGGGAGCCAGCAGGTCTGCCATGGCTGACTCCTCAGCGGGCTTGTGGGGAGATGAGAACAACTCAATATGCTTCTGCACTCCTTGGTCACAAGGGGATAAGGCTGCTGGAGTTAATTGAGATGGTGGGACTTAATTCATTAGTGCTTGTGAAGCATTTGGTGTTCTTTTAGTGGAAGATCCTGGGACTAGAGTGATGTTGGTTGTACTGTACAAGGCTGTAATGCCAGGAGGGATATGTGTGAGTTGATGGACTGGTTGTCAAAGCAGTCCTAAAGCCTAATGTCCCTGGCTCACTAGTGGGGAAACCTGCCCTGTAAAGGAAAACTCACTCCTGCAGGAGAGTGTCACCTGCTGTGTTTTGGCCAGATGTTGGGAACAGAACACAGGGTGAGTCCACAGCATGCAAAGTGTTACCGCAGGCCACCAGATACAAAACTGACGGAGAAGAGAGGATTGGGCTCTTCCCTGGGTGGGCTGGGTAGCAAAAGGGCATCAGATTTCTCTCCCCCAAAATTGGTCAAAACTCTTCATCAGTACTGTTCACTCTTTAATCATGCTACTTGGTTGTAGGATCTCTTACCCTGTCTACAGCCAGCAAGTCAGGATGGATAGATCTGTTTATAGCCATGCCAGGTGTCCATGGGATCCTTTCAAATACAGTCTGAATGTTTTAAATTAAGTTATAATAAGCAGTGCTGGCCTAGGGAGATTGTGTTGCATCTTCAGATACATTTCAGTGAAGTTGGTTTTGAGATACAAAATGAAACAGTAATGTGGTGGTATCAGTGGGGTTACAGGTGGTTTGTTCTTCCTCAGAACCTCCCCATGCTGGTGTTTCTGAAGGAGGAAGCCAGAGTGCAGAGCTGTCTTGTGAGGTGCCTCCATGCCCTCAGGTAGGCTGCCCAGGCTTTGGCACTGGCATCTCCACCTTGCCTTTGTACCCAAAGCCTGGATCCACAACCAAAAACCTCCATCCTAGATCCTCAGCTCATTCTTCACACCAAGTCCTCCACCCATAAATTCAGCTTGACCAATTACTCAGTGAAACACTTTATGTGACAGCTGTGGTGCCTGTCATTGAGCATAGCCTTGGTAACGAGCTAATGTCGTCTGTGCCCTGAGCGCCCAGGAGTGGTCTGGCTAATGCAGCAGCACTTTTCATGTGGTGCTTGAGGAAGGCACACTACAGGTTGTGTAAATGAGACTGACTAGAGTGGGCTGCTCTCCTGCAAGAGGAACGGTGAGCCCCTCCTGCATATTTGCAATGAAGTGACACCTCCCCTGTCTCCTCTGGGTGTTACCAGCCTCCTCCACCCTGCTCAAAAGTGCAGTCAGGTTGTTCTCACTCCTCCCCTGCCTGCTTTGTGTGCCCCTGTGGCTGACTTTGCTCCTGTTATTTTGTTCCCTCTCCTGTTTGCTGGTGCTGACTTGGGCAACGTTTAATTCCTAGAGGGGTAGTGCAGAGCACTGTCTTCAGTCTGAGTCTGAACATTCGTGAGGAGCAACCCAAATCTAAAAATGAAATTTTGGTCACCAGTGACAGATGCTTTTCTCTGGGCCCCTTTGCCTGTGATGTGCAGTGATGTTGTGTTGTGGCCAGAAGAGAGGCTGCCTCTTCCTGGCTGAGCCCTGGGCTGAGCAGCATCTGCTCCTTCTGTGGGAGTAATGCTGCTGAGCTGGTGAGACCTTCCCTTTGCCTGTTGATAAGCAAAAAAGTCATTAGAGGTGCAGAACTTGTTTGCAGAGTTATGCAGCAATTACCAAAAAAAAAAAAGAAAAGGCTGTTAGGATGCTTGTTAAATTAACACTACAAATGCTAGTCCCACGAAACTGCCAAGGAAGAGAAGTCCATTAGGGTGATTATAGTCCAAATGTGACATCTTTGTGATAGGCAGAAAGTCAAGCTGACTACATATGGGAGCGATACTGGGAGGAAAGTAAAAAACTTAATATTCTGAATGATAGAAGAATGAATTTAAATTTATTTAACGTCAGTAATCTTTGTATTATTAGCCCTAATCTGCTTCTGAGTAGCATACAGACTTGAATTTTTTTTCTCCTTTCTCCATAGCTGCATTAATAAGAACAGTGTTTCTTCTGACCTCTGCCTATAAAACTGAGCTCCCAAGAGCACAAATTTTTCTTCTGTACTTTTGCACAGCATCTGCAGGTAGTGAAAGCTGCCACAAATAAATAGCAGCACTAGAAGCAGACTACTGCAGTCCCACATCACTTAGGAAGCATCTGATCTGCTTACAGGAGGATGGAACTAGAGCTGCAGTCTTATTTCAGACATGCTGGTGTTTTTAGGACAGCCTTAAACCTGCATGTTGGCAAAGTGTTTCTGAGCAGAGTGATCTTGGGAGCAGGGCTGCTAGTGAGGAGAGTCAGAGAGGGTGCAGGCTGCAGTGTTTTTGGATGCATGTCTTTCCGGGGGAAGTATGGAGGAGAGATAAAGGCCAGTCCTATTGCTGTACTTGATGCAGTAATGTTAACTGGATTGTGGAGATGAGGAGGTGAGACTGGCCTTAAGACTGTTGTTTGAGACTTTAATGTGGGGTGAGAGTGGCGGGGCACAGTACCATTGTCCTGCACCTTCGGGTGGGAGGTTATCATGATCAACTTCGCGCGTCTCACTGTTCTAAGGGAAAGAGCTGGTGCAAACACGTTTGCTTACATTTCAGCAAGAATGCAGTGTTGCTCATCCTGGAGATTCAGGCAACTGAAATGAGAGAGGGAGAGAGAATTAAAGCGTGAGATCTGCTTGCTCATGACCTGAATCCCCCTAATCACAGCCTTGTGTATGTGAAGGTCTTAGTGGGTTGAGTAGAGGGCATCTCCACACAAGAAAAAGTACATCTGCCCACTGCGTTCCAGAACTGGAACTCGATTGTGATGATAGTAGTTGTAAGGGCCTCAAACCTCACCTTAAAACCAGACTGGCTGTGTGTGACATTGCTTCCCCTGTGGCAAGCATGTAGTAGGTGCCTTGGTGCAGATAGTTGTGTGCTACAGGGGCTCCCCGTCCCCAGGACACCTACTCTGGATGCCAGAAGTGCATCCCAGTGAGTCCATGCCTTCTGGAAACCATCCTTAATTGATGGTCTTGGATAAGAGCCTTAGTTCTATTTAATTTAAGCTTTGTGCTGCTACTTTCTGTTCTTTAATCTGGGAAGTAACATTGAGGCAGCTCATGCAACTGTGCCTACTTTCACTGACCCTGTAATTTGCTTTTGACCTGTTTTTCACAGGGTGCCCCACGAACACCAAGGCAGTGACAATCCCATGCTTTCAGCTTCGTGTTGAGTTTACTCCAGCTTGCAAGACTGCAGCCAGCGATGTAAGGCTAGCTGGTTTTTCAAGTAGATGGCCAAACTGAAAAATCAATTTCTAAAAAAAGAAAAGGAGTTTATTCCACTTTGGGTGGCTTCAGCATAAAACTGAAAATATTGTCAGCACATTTGGGGCATGGAGGTGAAGGGAAGAGCAGAGTTTATTTGTGGAAAGATACATAGTTTGCTTATTTATTAGATGAGAGGTAGAGATGTTTCAGCTGAGGAGTAAAGGAAAAAAAGAAGAGGAAAAACAATGGTTGGAAAGAGCCTAGTGCTCCTTGCCTTTTGCAGAGAAATGCTTCAGTTTTTGTTTTGATGTATTCTGGAAATTCAGATTAGTCTGTAAAACTGAATAAATAATTTCTCTGAAAAGCAATGCCTACCTTGCACTCATAGCACGTATAAAGGCAGATTAAAATATTTCATGAAAGGACTTTAAAATCACCTTTAACCCAAATCTGTGGTAATGTAAACTGAGGGAGCATCTCTGATTTTTCTGTTACCTGAGGATCTATCTTTTATCTTGTTTTTAATCTTTTTGCTTCTCCCTCCCCTTGTCCTCTTGTAATATGAAAGGTGCATTTGTATGGAGGATTTCTTGCAGCACACATTCAAGGTCTGATTCAGCGCTTAGAGAATTTGATCTGTAGACTCCTCCTGGTCTCAGTGGGGATTTGTTTTTACAGCTCCTGTGAACCTGGGAAGTATTGGTTCAGCATTGTGTCAGATGCAGATAATTGGGGGTTTGAACATTCCCCACAAACACTTAAAGAAAACCTGGTGCAAATGTCTCTGAGAGCAAAGAAATGCTTGTGTTGTTGCCCAGAGATTGAATCCACAGGTAGAGGCTTTCTTGGGATAAGCTGATAACAGATTAGTTGCTAATATCTAATTTGTGGGTTGATATTTCCACTGCTGCTATTGATATGTGACTGAGGTTGAGGTTGTTGGGTCACAAGGTGTAGTGCATGAGCCAGATCCCACTCAGTCGTGATAGGATGTGTTTGGGCAAGACAGGACAAACAGTTGTCCATCCACCTCCAGCCTGTGACTCCTGCATGTTGGAAATGAGCCTGTGACATTGTGGAAGAGCCATTAGCTAGCTCTTACTTTGACCTTACTGTTGCAGCAAGTAAGTTGGGCTGTGCCTGGGTACGGTTCTCTTGGAAGGTGACATGGTAGCTGGTTGAAGTCCTTTGTCTTCAATTAGTGCCCTGTTTTGATATCTTGTTTCTGGTGAAGGATGAACAAGTGCTCCAGGCCAGGTTGCATGGGGCGTTGAGAAAGTTGATATGGTGGAAGGTAGCTCTGCCTGTGGCAGGGGGGTTGAACTAGAGGATCTTTACAAACTATTTTATTGTTTTCTAACCTTTAGACAAAGCTGTATCTATCAGTGTGGCTGTGGTTTCAGTGTTAGGGGAAGCTTTGGGCACTGTTGGTTGAAGGTTCGTGCCCTGTTGGGTGAGCTCTACAGTAGGGGTTTACCTTGCAGAACATAAAGCGTGTGTTTCTCATTTGCTTTTTGGCTCTTGAACGTCTGTGTGTTTTGAAGAACATGCAAGCAACTCCAAGGGAGCTTCCCATCAATAGTGGTTAGTGTTTGTGCCGCATGATCAAAAGAGCCTCCTGGCACTGCAGGCTGAAGGGGGGTGGGTGAGGGGGCTGAGTGTAGACAGGACCACGTTGGAGCCCCAGTGTGTTAGTTGTGCCCTTAAGGTAGAGGATTAAGCTTGCAGAAGAGGAACAAGGTCAGGTCTAGACCAAGAAGTAGACTCTGGAGTCCAGCCAAGAATGCAAGTAAGGTTTTTTTCCTGTAAAAGCATCCTAGATGTGGCAGTTGTGTTGACTTAGCCAAAATGAGGCTGACATCTGTAGGTCAGGCCTGATTAAAAGGGAAGGAGGTTGGAGAAGAGCTCTGTGGGGTAAAGAGGATTTAAAGATAACAGCAAGGGAGATGTGGCCCTTATTTGCAGAATTTAGTTTGGCCTTGGGAATCTTGCCTTGCCCGGATACAGGGAGAAGCTGTTGCCCAGGTTCTTCATCAGCCCCCAGAGCACTGTGGCTGCTGTTTCCTTCTTCTCCAGTTCATGGGTGTCTTCTGACTGATCTCTTTCCTGCCTTTGGATTGAAGATTTTTTGGGTAGAATTCTTAAGCTTTCCTCTTGTACTGTTCAAGGGGAACCTTCTGCACAAGCCACTGGCTTGCTGTAAAACCCTACCATGAAGACAACGCCCACCCCTCCCTTTCATATGTTACAAGGCTAAGTGTCTGGGTCTGTTGCTAGGTGCAGATGAAAGGCGCTGTATTGCTGAGCCTCATGAGCCAGAGGCTGCTTCAGAAAATGTTTCTGTGCTCCTTCTGAACTCTGTTGCGTCTTCTTGCCCCCACCTCCAGTTGTGCTGGTGTTTGAAGATGCTGGAGACTCTCTTTGCTGAGAGAGGAGGAGGATGATGGCATTTCAGAAGCAATAACCTCTGTGCTTTAGCAGTATATCATGTCCAAAACTGCAGTTCGTGATCGCTAGCTGCTGATTAACTTGCACAGTGAGTGTGTTGCTTTCAGAGGTGCTTTGACACTGAGGTTTCCTGTCATTTGAGATGCATAACTTGAGGCACAGAGGGGTGAGGTGGCACTGCCAATAGTTATGTGAAGTAATATGTCATTGCTGGAGTTGGGAATGCAATTTGTCAGTATTTCTTGCTTGGAGACCTTCAGTGGCTGGTCTGCTCTTCTGATTTTTCCACCATGATTCCTTTCAGTGGAAAAATGGCTTGTTTGATTAGATGAAAACTTCTGTGGTAAAAATCTGAAAGGAAAAGGGTGCTTGCTACTCCATGAAGCAGTAGTTTAAGTGAAAAACTTTCTTAGCAAGATAAAAATAGAAAATGACTTTATGGGGAAAGTACTCGCTTCCCTACTGGCTCTGCTGGGCAGCTTTCATCCGAGGAGGTGGAGAAATTACCCTCTGCTCCCTTGGACCACAACCAGCCCTGGTGGTTTTCCAGTGAAGTAACTAGTTACGCCAGGGCTGCACTTTGGCCCTCTAAATTTAAGGGATACAGGAATCCATAGGAAAACTTAATTTTAAATCCTACTGTGCATGACTTCCCTCCCTGTAGAACCTACAGCCTGCACAGTGCTGTATTGTGAAGCACACACCATGTTACGTGGCGAGGTTATTCACATTCAGGTAGTCGGTCCAGCTAAGCTGCGCTGATAGCTGTGATGACCGCTCACATCAATCCATTAATAACTTTTGTACTCAGGGAAATAACGGCATAAGCACTAGTGCCCTTGCATAGAGTTCTGGACTTCTCTGTCAGGAGACTGGCAATTACTTGATGGTTTTCTAGAAAGTAAATTATCTTAGCTGTCATTGTAGTCCCTAAATTCATTTTCAGCTGTGACAAGAGCTAGGATTTGAACCTGGGTCCCCAAAAGTAAAACACAGTTAATTAGCCCACTCCATCATGTCGCTGTTTCTCAGTTAACAAAGGCAGTGCCTTTCAGCCAGACAGTTCTTGCTCACAAGTGATGCTAACCTTTTGAGCTGTAGGTATGGCAGTGTGCTTACTCAGAGCCTGAAGTCCTTGTTTGCATCCCTTTTCAGCAGTGCTTCTTAACCCCTCTGCACAGCCCCATTGTAATGCTGCCAGTCTCCAGTTGAGAGACTTCTGGCACCAGTATGTGTTTTAAGCTTGAATGGTAGTTTATGTTACAGCAGTGGCTGTGGGGCCCTGCCAAGGTCGGAGTCTGATGCAGAGTAAAGGAGGAGAAGATTTGTATCTGGAGGAGTTTGTAGCTCTCGGGGCAAATACAGGTGATGCAACATTAGTGTTATTGACTTGTCAACAGGGTTTAAGCAACCATCAGATGGGCAAAGAGAGATGGTCAAAACTGCTTGGTGTCAGGGCTGGAAGAAGGGTGCTTGAGCCCTTGTCTGGAGTCCTGACTTGCTGTTCCCATCAGACCAGATTTGCTCACTGCCTGGCAGCTTGTTTACATCAGGCAGTGATAAGCAAGAGCTCCACTGAATGCAGCTGTGGTAGATCAGGTGTGGTGAGGTGTAGCTTGAAATAAACTAGCAGGAAAGAACAACTGCTGTCACTGGGGTACTCTGCTCTGCTCCTAGAAGAACCAGGGGAGGTGCTGGAGGTGTTTCCTTGACATCGCCGTTGATTTGGGTTTAGAGGCTGGGGCAGGGCAGCATGCTTTGTGAGCAGAGCAGTGAAGTTTTCCTATGCTGCTGCTGCCCTCAGGTAGGGTGCTTACTTTGTTCTTTTGCAAACAGACTGCTTGGATTAAAGTTTGTTGACATTCATTTGAGTCCATTGCAGTATCATGATGTTATACAGTTTCAAAATACTATTTTTCTTCCTCATGCAAATATTGAAATTTGACTTTTGTCCCTGCAATGTCACAGGATTTAGTAAACTAAAGATGGGGATAGTCCTTAACCTAGGTATAATCCTTGTCTGTAAGAATTTGCCTGCAGTTGAAAAAGCATAAGGCCTTATTTTCATACCCTGGCATCTGTTTAGATCCAGGCTGTTCAGTACTTGGCTGCTTCCTGAAATCTACACTTGCTTGTATTGTAATTCAGAGCTTGTGTGTGCAGGCAGTGCCATTTGGTTGAATGCAGTGCTTGCACAAAAAATCATCTGTATGTAGATACTAGACTGTGAACAGTGATGGCTGTGTGAGTGGATGGCGGGTCAAGACCCTCTGAAAATAGAAACATATTGATGTTGTAAGCAAAAGCTGTGGAGCATGTTTTCCTTGAAAATTGTTATTCAATATTGTCCTTGGTGTCTTTTGAATTAAACATACCATAAGAGTAGGTTTGCTGGAATTTTAACTGTTGTGGAGGATTGGATGTTGGGTAGTCATTATCAACAGCCAGAGAAGGTAGCATGACCTGCTGAACACACAGAGGATGCATAGGCAGTAGCAGCAGGGAAATCTAAGATGAGAACACATGGGAAAAACATGTATAAGGTAAAACTCGTGCGGCCAGCCCTTATGCAGCAAATAAAGCAAGGTCTTACTGACCTTGGCAGCTGTACAGGGCAGCCTTTGCATAAGAATGACTTGTGCTTAATATACCAGAGAAATTATTCGGGGACAAATATTCCTGTTTTCTGTGGCACTGGGGATGCTACCTTCTTCCACCTCCAGTTGCAACACAGAAACACAAATGCATTTCGGACAGGGTAAGAGAAGCACCTGACCCCACCTCAAGCACTTCCAAGCCCAGAGAAGGAAACATAGTACTGTCTTCTTGCTGAAGCTGGAGCCTTCCAGTGCCTTGTTGCAGCTGCCTTTGAGAGCTGGCAGTGAATGGATATAAAGGCAGTGTGATGGACGTCTTCCTTAATTAGTCCATGCACTTTGTGTCTGCTAATAAGAGATCTGCTAAACTCTGGGATCAGAGAAGTGCTTTGCTTTCCATGTTGTGCTGTGGTGAGGCAAGCAGAGGAGCCTAGGATCTGCAAGCTGGTTAAATGCTGGGAGATACTGAGCCAGTAAAACTTTGCTTTCCCCTGATAGATCTGTCAGCATTTCCTGTGCCCCAGTGCTTGTGTGCAGCTCTTGGACAGGCCAAGCCTAGCTCGCCTGCTGCTCAGCATGGGCAGGAGTTATGATGGAGCCTATACATGGTGGCTCCCCACATCAGAGCCTGGTCATCCTCCAGCCAAGGTGGGGGTGGGACAGATGGATGGTGAGTCTCTGCTCCCCACGTTCTGGGGCCATGCCAATCCCTGTGCTGCCACTGGGCCCACGTCTGTGTCTGCACATAGCTGTGGTGGTGTTGGTTACTAAACCTTGCTCCTTACTCAGTACCACTGGTTTTTGTGTTTTTTTTTCTTTCTCCTCCTCTCCCACTGGAGAGATCAGACCTGTAAACCCCTGTGTTCAAGAGCAAAGCTGTCTTGAGAGTTTTGGCAGACCAAGGTCTCCAAGGTGTCTCTACTGGGACAGGGACAGAGACTGTGTTTGTTGGTATTGATCATGAGAAATGTAATTAATGCGGATATAAAGTGTTAAATGTTAAATTAAAATGGGAGATTTAAAAACAGTCAATAGATCAATTCCAAGGCTGGGATGAAGTGCACAGACTTTCAAACAATAATCAGATTTCCAATAAAATCTCCACTGTGTATAATCACAGGGGTTGAAATATTAAATCAGGTGTTAAGAGAGTGATATTTAGTTGATGCTGAAAGAGCTAAGGTCCAGACAGAAAGAGCCTTTCTGTCTGCAGGCAGAGCCCTTGGCTGGGCAGAAATGGTGTGGAGATTGGGATGTACTGAACTAGCAACTGAAACTGCAAAACAAGAGGGATGATGGGAAAGCTGGAAAAATCCATACTGCAGCACTGAACATCTGCCTGGATGGAGATGAGACCATTTGGACCTGATAGCTCCCTGTAGCCTGATTGCACTTCTAAGACCTTGGCCCAACAGATGGCTGTGCCAGAGGTCCTCTTGTTAGCAAGTCAGCCTTCTAGAGGAGTAAGGACACAGTGTTAAAATCCTCTCCAGCAGCAAGTAGTGCTGTACAAAAGACTTCCCAAGAGTTAAGAATACTGATTACCAGCTGCCACCCTGTTTCAGTGATATCCCAGCTAATCAGTAAGACCAAAGGCATGCGATTGATGTTTTGTTAAGAGGTGGAGTAGCAGTTAAGGAGTTAAGCAGTTAAGAGTTAAACTCAGCTCCACTGCCAGTGGGATATATGAGGTGTCCTAGGGCCGGTGGTGTTTCCAGGACTTGTCTTTGAAGTTCATATTTTAACCTTGCCCTATAATCTGTGAAGAAATAAGCAGAAAGGGCTGCAGATTAGCAGCTCTCTAGTTTAACTGGTGTATGAGTAATGACACCAAACAAGTCCTGCTGTAGGGGCAGGATCAGGCTTTGTTCTTCCGTTCAGCTTAATTTTCTGATACTTCAAGCAGTACAAGAGGCTGTAGGGAGCATCCATTCCCCAAATGCTCTGATCCATAAAGGAATAATTCAGAATGTGGGATAGACATAGTATGTACTGTGGGCACTGCACCTGTCAAGGTAACATTACCGTGAGATGGAGGATAAAAAACACTTCTTTGTTAGATAAGATAAACAACGCAGATCGTTTGCTCTGGGTACTTGTTTGCTAACCTTGTCCTGTACCTGTGATGTGATTATCTGTGAAGACCTAGCTGTAAGGCTCTCCAGAACCTTGAAAGACGCATGTTTTAAGAGTATGTTCTCATCTTGTTTTATAATCCCAGTGGCAGCCTCTGCTGTGTTCCTGAGGTTTAAATGCTGATTAGGTTAATGGATTGTAATGTAACCCCACCCAGCTGGTCATCAGTCCCTTGAAAATGCCTTGCTATTATGATCGTTATTGCCTCATTGCAAGCCCTGCCTTGCCCATGGATTGAGCTAGGCTCGAGTTTACCTTGCTTTTTGTAGAACAGGAGGGTGAAGAGCAGGTAGGGAGGTGTATGTAGAGGAGCACTTTCTTGGAGTTTCTATATAAAAGTCCCTAAAATTTCCACCGTGGTGTGGCTGCGCAGAGGTAACCTGATCTTTCGAAAAGTGCCTTTGTGCTGTACCTTACAGAAGAGCTTTGTTATTAACAAAGCCTGGACGCAGGTTAGTTGTATTCAAGACCACTGATAATTTTTTTAATTGTAGACTTTCTCCCAAGTGTGGGGTTGCAAATGAGACTTGGTGTGTTGAGCTCTCAGAAAGAATTAGGAAGTGTGGCATTTCGTCTTGTGATTACTGTGTCCCTTTGTCTGAGAGGAAACGAAGCTTTGTAAAATGCTGTGCATAGATTTTAACTTCATTGCTGACAATACAAGTCCCTAAAAGGACATGTCTCAGAAGAGTCTGATGCTCAGTCTGCAGTGTATAGTAACACCAGCTGAGGGAAAGCAGGGAGATAAGGTCATGGTTGTGGCCAGGGACTCCAAAAGAGAGATTCCTCCTTCACTTGAGGCATGGTGGAGCTGTGGAGGTTCATGCCAAAGGGTGTCTTGAGCATATGAGCCTTGTACAAGTGCTGGGGAAGACTGAGCAAGTACTAAGTGAGGAGTTGTTTGAGAAATAGTGAGCAGAGGAACAATAGTGGGAGACTGGAGAGCATCAGGGCAGGAGGTCATGTGTGTTTGCCTTGCTGTTACTCTTCGGTATCTGTAGGTTTTGCTGGCTTTTTGTCTCCAGCTGGGCTTCAGGTAGGAGAAGGGCCATCCCTCCATTCTCCACTGCGTGGAGGGGCTTGCTCTCTGCCCTCTCCTGCTTGCAGGCAGGAGCAGAAGATCTTAACACACCACTCTAAAACTTCATGTTTTAGAACCTGCGTGCTGGAGGGCATGTCCAGCCTCCCATGACTACCTGTCGAGGAATATTTTCTTGCCCTCTCTGAACTATTCTTGTGGTTCTGGTCCCAGTCTACTTTCCTCTTTCCACCTACATCTTCAGCATAAGTAGGAAACCTGCAGCTCTGGGCATCACAGAAGGGGTGAGAGGGTGTATTGCAGCTTGTTCTGCATGCCTCTACTTAGATTTCCCTTACTCCTTTCCTAGAATATCGAGCAGAGAAGAACTGCTAGCCTCTGGTTTTTTGGATGTCTTGATGTTCCCTAAACCATACCTCCACCAGCTATTCTCCTGGCTTAACTCTGTCCTTGCAGTTTGTAAGGTGAAGCTCCTTGCAAGTTGCATTCCTAGTGGGCAGAGCTGGCTGCTCCTCCACTTGAGCTCTAGGGATCCTGGCAGAGCAACATGTGCACAGTGCCTGTGTCAAGTCCCAGTCCTGTTTTTCCCGACCTTAATGCATGGAACAGCTTGTTCTCTGCTGCCTCTTAACCCTTAAAGACACTTCATCTTGTTCTCCTTTGTTCTGCTCTAACTGCGCTCCACAGGGTCAGCTCTGTGCCTCTGTTTAGGAACAGAGCTTGCGAAGGAGTTAATTGCTGAGTGATAATGGCTCTCCCCAGCTGAAGATCTGCTCCCGTGAGCTGTTTAAGCCCCTGTTTCATGTATCTCCGTGCCAATCAGATTAGCTGGTGCCAGGAAACAGACCACTGGCCTGCTTGCTCTTGAATGCACCCTTTTTCCTCCTTACCTGTTTATCCCAGTCAATCCACTTTCCGCTCTGCCTGGGTTTTTTTAATTTAGCTTTGTTCCTTCCTTTTCATTTTCACAGTCTTACTCTGACCCATCTCTGCCCGAGGCTGTCTCGCTTAGTTTTGACATCCAGCCTTAACAACCGAGTAAATCCTGTTCCCTGTTGTTGCTGGCTGCTCCCTTTGCAGCGCTGTGTGCCCCATGCTGCTGCACTGGGCTGTTCTTTTTCTTGATTCCCTCCACAATGCTGACCCTGTTGTAACTTGGATTCCCTTTAATGTGCAAGAGTGGAGAAATCTCTGTTCAGCGTAGCTGCTGCAGGCACTCATCTTCCCAGTAAGGAAAGAGGAACAGGTTGAGGAGGGGAGCATGGCCAAGAGCTGCCCAGCTGCTCTCGGTCCTGGGCTGCCCTGGCTGTCCGTGTGCCCCCAGGAATTGTTCTGCTCTTCTCCCAGCCAACCCTTCCACTTTGCTGATTTCATCAAGGGCTTCACTGCTGCAAAAAAACCTGCAAACCCCCTCAAGCTCAGCAGACTAAGCATCCCAGTTTATCCTTGTGTACCAAAACAGGCCCATCTCCTGCCTCTTGCAAGGCCCCACCTTTATCCTTATTCTAAAAATAAAATGCAAGGACATTCCTTCCTAGTTACTGTTCTGTTATTCTGACCTCATTAGACTTTCCCATTAGAGAATTTCATTGAACTCCTCTACTAGTGGTGAAAACAAGCAAGACCATTGGACTTCCTCTGGAAAAAAAACATCTATATCACAGGGAATTGTGGGCAGCCAAATTTCTACAACTGAGTGTGTGCCATATGCATATGCTCCTTCATATGCATTTGGCAAACAAAGTTGTCTTAACACTTTGAAAAATTTAAAACAATTTACACTTTATACCTGAATAGTTTTCCCTCCCTGATTTGAAATTAATTGTTTCTGTAATGTTACAGGGAGCAAAGTGTGGTTAACTGGGGTTGCAAGAACCAGGTCCCCCAAGCTAAGTATATTTTGAGCCTTATGTATGTACGTGTGTGTAGGCATAACAGCCAGGTGATGAATTGCCAAACTGCATCATAAATTCAGTTTGTTGGACACCTTTGATTACCTCCTCTGCACTCTCCCTGTAATGGTTCTCCTTCAAACATCCTTCTAATGTTCTTAACAGCAGCCAATTAAAACAAAGACTCCACTTGCCATGTATCCCCTCTTCCCTCTGCTATCACCCAAGCTTCTTTCCTTGTAGGGGGAATAAGTGTATTGATGGTGGTTCAGAGTATGTACTCAAGATTTGGGGGAATATATACCTATTTAGATTTTGCCTGCTGCTTTGAAAGTCAGGTCAGACAAACTAACCAAGCAGGGGTGGGTGCTTGTGTGTTTGCATGTTGCTGGCCATGACTGACTAGGGGCTGTGGAGGGTGGTGGCAGGAATGACAGGGCATATGGATGGCATTGTGCATCTGTACATCTGCCCTAGCTAGCTAGAGCCCACCTTCTCAGGCTCCTGGATTTGATAGTTTCATGCCGAGTCAAATACTTTCTGGAAGAAAAGCATGCTGTGGGTGTTAAGTGTGAAACTGGAAGTAATTTAGGGTTTCTAAGACTTCCACAAGGAAGAAAAGTTGAGGACTGTCACATTACAGATGCAGGAAGGTAAGGAAAGAACTGAAGATCTGAGGACTTCAGTTGGTGTCCGTGACTCAGGCATCTCAGGGAGAACAGAGGATGTTCAGTCCCTGAAAAGCTGATTCATCCACCTGGCAGCAAGATGAAGAGCAATGAGTAACAGATTTTGAGGTGTGTGGAAGGCAAGAGAGGCCAACGCACTTAACTCTGAATGGCTTGGGACATGCCTTGAGGGTGACTTTGACTTCCCTTTGCCTTTTTCAGGGCTTAGCTGTCTTGGCTTCTCTCATCTCTCATGCCTCTGTGTCCTACCTGAGCACCAGGCAGACAGCCCCTGGCCACTAGCTGAGCTAGTGCCACTTGGTGCCAAAGTGTGCTCCAAAACTGGCACTTAGATCTTCCAGGTGCCTCTTGGCTTGGCTGTTCCCTGACATGTAGTGCAGCAATGCCTCCCTTCCTTGCTGGGAGGGTGCCTATTGCTGCATAAGCAAGACTGGAGCTGTTGGACATGCCTTTCATCCTGTTGCAGCCTGCTGCATTAATGGGGCAGATATATGTGTGTGTATACATGTTTTCTGCTCCCCCTCCTGTATCCTATTTCATACCATAACGTCTATGGCCTCTGAGAGATCCATTAATCTAGTACTTACACGGCCTTTAGCGTAGTAGTTTCTTAGTGCCTGATTGCCATTGCTGGGTTTTATCTGCCAAAGGTGCTCAAAGAAAGGAAAGTAAGGGCCCTTGTTTGCAGGGAGATTACGTGATTTACAGTACCCGTGGCTGCAGCAGGGTTTGAGCCCCTGTCTCCAGGGTCCCAGTTTAGCACTTATGGACAAGAGCATCTTTCCTCTCAAAGCAGTGATCTGCAACGACTACCAGTGTGGATATAATGCCTTTGGGATTTGGGACTAGACTGCTCTGGATTTTCACTGGCATATGTAAGTGGAAAATACACTCTCAGTTGTTCCTATGTTTGCTTTTCCTGATTTCCTGCATGTTCTAATGTCTTTTTTTCTTCTTCTTCTTCTTTTTTTTTTTTGAATCCTGGAAGAAATTATCCTAAATATATTGGATAATTTTGTTGCCAGGCTTTTTGTCTCCTTCTGTCATCACATATTTGATTTACAACCTGGGGATGCTGTTTGAGGTCCGAGTTGAGGAATAAGTCAAGGTTTCTCTTTTCCCAAGTCCTAAATAGTTTCACAAATTGTTCTTTGGTACCTTTGTGCATTATATGCTCTTCTGCATAACCCAAAAATGACAGGTGTTTTCATTATTGTGTGTGAGTCTTCATTTGTAGTTGTGTAGTTCAGATAGACTTGAATGTAGTAGCGTAAAGACTTTGGAGGCCTGCCCTGTGCGAAGGGAAAATTACTGTCTGGCCCAGAGCGGTGGCCTTGTGATGACTGCATTGTGTTCTGGTGTTCTGTGTTTGTACCAAACTCGTTTGCTGCCAAGTTACTTATGGCTTATCCAAGCGCTCAGTACAAAGAATGTTAAAAGAAAAACAGAAATAGTTTTCTGTGAATTCTCCGAGCTGAGAAAGAATTCAAGCCACTGTCCAAATGCTGTCTCCTCTTTCTGCAGGTCTGTGGTCACCACGTAGGACAGCTACCACAGGGGTGTGTGAACCTGTAGCCTGTATGTAGGAGTGTTTAACTGGTTTGAAGAGATGCAGTATAGGAGTTGAATGGGAAATACCTTCCTGTTGGAGAAAATCTGTTTGCTTGAGCAGCAGGTTCTGTGATTCAGAAGTCTGGAGTGGGAAGTTTCCAGACACAAGTACGTGCACACCTATGAAGTGCCAGACCTGGGCAGGTCTCCTCTGCATATGCAGCAAGTCTGATACCTCCCAAAAGCCCCAGGTCTCCTCTTCAGCACAGTGCATGGCTGAGCTGAGCTCCTATTTCAGTACTTGTCCTGCTTAGCATGGTGCATTGCTTGGCTCGACGGCTAGGGCCATGCTCGGAGCTTAAGAAAGGCCCATAGGTCGTTCCTGCCAGCAGAATCCTATGAAGGGCAGTTGGGTAAAGACGTTCCTTCCCCTCATCCATCCCCATCAGCCTGCCCAAATACACATGGACACTTACCTGATTGGCAAGGACCTTGAGGGGTTTCTTCAAGACTGAGCAGGATAATCAGATGGATTGCAGGATACATCTGCTTGATCCTATTTCTTATGATTACATGCTGGGGAACAAGCCTTAATGAGCCATGGCCTTTCCTGTCTTTTCTGTAAATATGTTTGACTCAATTGGGCTCCTTTGTTGAGACAGCCCTCTCTGTGCTTGGAGATGGAAGCATCCACCTCTGAAGCTGACTGTGCTTTGAGCCGGGGTTTGGATTAGCTGACCTCCAGAGATTCCTGCCAACTTTTTTTTTTCCCCCCTCTTTTGTGTGTGCAGCTGGTGTAATCGTGGTCCTAACCCCTCCCAAGTGGTGCTGGCACAGAGGGGATTTTAGCACTGCTTCACAGCAGTGCAGTAGCTGTTTCTACACTGCAGGGGGGATGCTTCTTTGGGTTAGCCACTCTGCTCTCATGTAGCTCTTTGGTGCTCGGTACTGGGAATCCACCTTCCTTGGGAGGCTAGAAGGGATTTGCCAGGCGCATCCTAATAGAAGACAGCATCCTTCTCTCTGTATCTGTAGTTGGGGCACAATGGGTCTATGCTGGAGCCTGGCTCAAGCAAAACTCCTGACTGGTTGCCTGCAAAGCAGAGTATCCCCAGGAATGCCCATATCCAGGAGCTTTAACAAGGTTGGTGAGCTTCCATATGTGTGGCCTGCCCTGCTTAGGAGCAGGAGGATATTTCTTGTGCTGTTCATTCCATAGAGGTCACAAATTGTAACCCACACTCTGCAAAGTCTCTCTATGCCAGCTGTGTGAGTGAGTGTTGGGGAAGAAGGGCTCCTTCAGTACAGAGATGTGTGGTATTTGCATGCCCAAACATCCACCTTGTGCATGCAGCCAATTCTGTAGTGGGTTTGTGTCCTGCCAGCAAGGCTTTTCCACTGCAGCAGCACTGGGAGGTTTTTTTATTTGCATATGTGCCTTCTGGGTTCTGCTGTCCTCGTCTAAACAGGAGGCACTCCACTCAGGGCTAAGTTGACTCTTTGGCACACAATGTGATCTCTAGTGATTAATGGTCTCAAAATCTGTGATTAGACATTGAACAGAGACTTTTCATGCATGGTAGAGGAAGCCTGTTCCTTTTCTGAGTAACTAGTAGAACAAAAGAAGGTTTCTTTTCTTCTAGCTGAAAAGGTCTACCTTAAATTAAGTAAACTGTTCCCTGAGGGAGAAAGTGTCCAGGTACATAATGTTCACAAAGGAAATATTCAGAGTGTCTACCATGTCCCTAAAGTGTTTGCTTTAAAGTATGAAGGCCAGAGTGGAGAAATAGAACATTATTTTCTAATTTGAAAGCAAAAATACTTCTTGCAGATGGCAGAAACTAAACTGACCTTCTTTGAGCCTGATACTGCAGTGGATTAAGTGCACGGGCAGGGAGAAGGTATGGAGAATCCACCCTTTGCAGAGATGGCTCCTGTCCCAAGTGCACAGCCTGTGTGAGCGCAGGGGGTGGGGACCGGCCCACATCCGAGGCAGCCCTGCTGCGTGCAAACTGTTGGCATTACAGCAGCAGAGGAATTGGAGTCTATAGGAATCCAAGTACTGCTGGGTTTTATGTGATATAGGGAAAGAGCCTTGATAACTGGGACTTAAGCGGTGGAGTATCCACACCTTGACCTTACAGGAGTTTCTTACATGGTTTCTTTTGCTGTTGCACAGTCTTGCTGTTTCCACTTTTGACACAGTACCAAGTGAAGCAGAGCTGCCCTGTGATACAATCATGGCAGCACCTAACTTGCCGTGGGCTTTTGTAAGGCTTAAAATGAACTGCTTTACTGTAGCCAGCTGAACTAACGTCATCGTATTCATGGGTGGGTCCTAGATGTTTGGGTTTTTTTTTTCCTTTCTTCCTCACTGATGGAAAGGTCCCCACAGCTGTAGGTTATCTTTTCTCATACTTTGCTGCCAATAAATGTACCAGTATAACACTCCTCAGTGAAATCTCCCCATTGATCATACTTTTTTTCTTCCTCTGAGGAGCAAGGATGCAGCTCCATGTGTTCTTTTCTACTGCTGTGAAAGTAGAGGAGAAAGAAAGGACTGGGGAAGCTGCTCACACTCGGTTTTCAATAGGAATGTGAAAATGCTGTTGGATGGGTGGTGGTATTCTAAGGACTTTTGTTTCTCTTTCAGAACAAAACAGTTCAACGTGCTGGTTTCATTATTCCCATTTTTCTTTGCCATGCAGTGTTTCCAGGAACACTGCATTTATTTGGAAGATTTTTTTTTTCATAGTGGAGACACCTCAGTGCTATTTGAGAAAGGAGTTCCCACATTCTGGCTTGTTGAGGAGGGAGTGGCGGGTGCACCAGGCTCTTCTGTACCCATTAAGGTGCAGTGAAACGCTGAAGTTACAGAATTGCCTCGAAGGTGCAAGGACTGATAAGTGAGAGTTTCATTTATATTGCCAACTGAATTCAGTGATTTGAGGAAAGACCATAAAATAAAAATAAAATAAAATTAGTATCTCTTGGCTCCGACAATTATCTAGGTGCTCAGGGAACGTTAATAGTTCTGGGGTGGGGTGAAAGTTGTAGTGGAACTAGTGAAAGATCTGGGGTGTTTAGAAAGGAGCATGGACAGCATCACATATGCAGGGCACAGCTGGAATATGCCTTCAGGAAATCTCCGGAGTCCCCTCACTGTCCCTATTCCACTTTAGGTGAAGGGGAGTAGCTGCTTTTCTCACTCACCAGGACCATCAGTTAGGGCAACCACACTTTTGTCCTCATTTGAGCATTCATGACCCGGAAATCCTTGAGGAACAATAAATAAGGAACCCACCTTGCTGATTCTATTGAGTGATCTCTTTCTTAAAAAAAAAAAAAAATCTCTTTTAAATAGCATCATTTACACTTGGGAGCTGCTTGAAACCACCCTGTCAGATAAATTGCCATCTCTGAACTCAACTGTCAGGAAGCATCCTGGAGCTGACATCCATGGGGGAATGTCAGTGGAAGGGCATCAGTTTCATGGAAGGAAGGAGGAATTCAAGCATCAAGTGAAAATGCTTGTCCTTATGTTACCTCGGGCAATGAGAGCATCTCAGCCCCACCGTGTGAGCCCTGGCATGACCTTTGCTCCTCAGACTGCCATTGTTCCCCTTCACTTCAGTAGCTGCAGGGCTAGCTCTGCCATCTGGAGCAAGCCCTGTCCACCTCCATCTCAGGCAGTCAGAGCCTGGCCCAGCAAGTGGCCTTGGAGCAGGGGTACCAGGGATATTATAGTTTCCCTGCAGGGATAAAGGCCACAGGCTTTTCTCTTTGCTCTGCTGCTTTCTCCAGGTTTGCTGCTGCTGCCATTGAAAGAAGATTGACCCATCTGGTAGCAGAGAAGATGAGCTCTGTCAGAAGGATCTGGCTTGCTGGGAAGGGTTCAAAAGGCAGCACCTACCCTTTGTTTTATTTCCTGTGTGCTAACAAAGCCAGTGTTTTCTGGAGCTACTTTTTATCCTTGTGTGTTGATTTTGGCATGGATGCTTTTATTCCTCCCATTTGAAATAAGTGGGAGAACAAAGTGAATAAAATGCCAGTTCCCTTCCCCCCAAATAGGTAATACAAGGGAATTGTAAGGATGCATGGTGTTAAAACAGTTACAGTTTTTTGTTGCCAGGAGCTGAAGCACAAAGAACTGAAGCTTTGTAGTGTCAGTGGTGGGTTCCTGTCTGATGTCTCTTATCCTGGGCAGCGTGTGTGGGAACATTGCTGCAGCAGTGTACAGTTCTTGGTGTGATGTCAGCCCTGCATGCACGTGTTTTTGGCTTTCCCTGTGGCTACATGAAGAGAGAATTTGCAGTAATCCAAACATTGACAAAACTGTATTTGTTGACTTGCAGAAAAGCCGAACTCATGCTCCTCTGGGCTGTGACATCTAAGCCAACACACCGTGACTGCTGCCTGTGCTTGCTGGCCCTGATAAACCTTTGAAGCAGATTCATTTATTTAGGCCCTGATTCAGTGAAGAACTTAAGTACATACTTCAGGTTTTCTTCTTTCCAGTAAGATTGTCGGCATGCTCAAAGTTAAGCATGTGCTTAAGTGTTTTCCTGAGCGCAGAGCAAACAAGTGTTGGGGCAGTGCATGCTGCTGCTGTGCTCTGCTGGTTCACACACAGGCTGCAGAATGGAGGCCCCCAGTATTGATAATCTTTTCATTAATTTGACTCCCCACAGTACAGGAGCCCTTGTCCCCCAGGGTCTGAGATGATAGTCTGTCCTTCTGTGGAAGGTCTGGTTCTTTCCATAGCACAGAATATTCCTTATGTCTTGCTCTGCAAGTTGAATAAACCAGTGTGCCCTTCTGCAGTGTGTGGGGCAATGGGCTATTTCCATCAGCAGGACATTGGCAACTATTTCCTCAGGGTTTTCTGGATATTTTCTTTCCCCTACAGGAACTGTAAAAAAATGTATCAACAACTTACATGTATCTGAATGTCTTAGTATTTGTAGTTCAGTGTTTTGTAGTATTCATTTGACTTCCTCCATTAACATTATTCCCTTCGTCTTGAACAGCAACCAGCATTGTGCAGGCGTGTGTATCTGTGTGCAGTACTGAGCTACATGCTTGAAAGCAGGATGAAACTCATTTGTCGCATTCTTCAGGATTTCTCAGGGTGGAAGGGCTGGGAAGTGCAGATATTGCTACACTGTTTGTAACTGTGTACATGGGTGTAACTGTGTGAAGTTCAGGCCTGCCACATTCAGAGTGTAATAGACCCTTGCTTCCCTGGGAGTTTGAAGCTGTGGAATAGGCTTCACAAGATGGTTGTATTTCAGTCTGCTCAGAGCAGCTTCTGAGAGAGCATTCTTTCTAATCCCCACCCATATCTGACCTGTTCTAGCTCGTTTTTAAGAGCTGCACCCAGCCAGTCCCTAGCTCCCTGCAAAAGGTTTCCACACATCTTTTCCTGCTGGCTGAGCTTTTTTGGACAGGGAGCCCACGCATAAATGAATGGGATTCCTGTATAAATTTGCCCCATTTGCAAAACTGGAATTGATTTGGAGCATCTCTGTTCCATACAAAACCCAGAAGACATGAGCATGGCTAGATGTGCTTATTTCCCTTCCCTTTGAAGTTTAAAACATGCTTAGCAAATCTGATGTTTGCAGTCTGTTCCCCACCTGATGTGCAGTAATGGAAAGGTCCTTCCAGAAGCATGGGTCTAACTAACCTTTGTGCTGATGCTGCAAACTGGAATACCAGGATCTGGGAAGTTTTTGTTATAAACTTGACTCTGAATAGCTTAGAAGATACTTGCAATGTAGGTTTAATGATTTTTTTTTTTTAAATGTGAAATAATTTGATCTGTGAATCAAGCAGCCTCTGTGCCCAACCCCCTGCTGCTGCTGACAGCCTCTTCCCACACTACTTCTTTGGTAGCATTGTTTGACTGTTCCAGCTCCAGTAGGTTTCAGTTACTGATCAGTGTAATTGCAATAACACACCAATAATAGAAGAGGAATTTAAGCTTCCTTTTCTTGTAGTTGAAGGCTCTTCTCCCGCAAGAGCTTGAAGTCTTAATAGCAGTCACACGAGCAACATCCTGCGCCTGTCAAGTGTTTGCAAAACTGGGCGGTCGTGCTTTACGAAGATAAAGGGCTGGATTTTGGGCACTTGGAAACAGCCCAATCCTATCAAGCGGCACTGGTGCAGCTCATATTAGAATGAGAAACTCTAGGGACGGCTTAACATTTTAGTGGATGCCAAGGAAGCCTTGAATAGGAATGCATTGGAAGTTTTTTTTTCTGTTGTATAATGCGAGTCGCTGGAGTCCAAGTAATTCGTGTTGCGTTTAGTCTAGCGGAAAACAACAACTGTGAGCAATGAGTTAATTTTTTCCGTGTGTCTGGCTTATGTTTCCCTGTCGGTTTTGGAGGCTCTGAATCCATAGAGGAGCGGCTGTGAAGCAGTCATTTGTCTTCATATGCCAGCGCTGGGCTCAGTAAAACACCTGAAAAGCGCTTTGCGCTTTTCAGGTGTTTTATTGAGCCCAGCCCTGGCTGCAGCTCGGGGTGACACATGAACCCTGGAGCTGAGCTAACATTTCCTGCAGGAAAAGGGAGGGGGGGGTGTTAATTTTTTTTTTTTTAAAGCCTAAAAGAAGCAAAGACCTCTCCCCAGTCTGGGAATGGTGGGTGGCTTAAGGGATGCAGCCCATCATGGGGATGTGGGGCACTGTGCCCAGGGTGGCTGCAACTAGTGGGGGGGCAGGCAGCTCACTCTTGTTTCTCTTCTCCCCGCAGGTTGCTGAAAAGTGCCTTTCCTGAAGCCGCCGCCGCCGCTCGGATTTGTGTCTAGGGCCGCCTCTCTGCTCCTCTCTTTTTGGTCCTCGTGATCCGTGCCCTGACGGCAGCTCCTCCAGCCTTGCCCTCCATTCGGTTTTTGCTCCCCATTTACACAGTTTGCTCAGCAGTTTCATTTTTATTGGGTTTTGTTTTCCTTCCCTGAGTATGTAGCAAATACTTAAAGGACAAGAAAGAAAGGAAGAAAAAAAAAAGACAAAACAAAAAAAACCCAATGTCCTTTTGCTCGTTTTGATGCTCATGAACTGTAATTATTAGAAGCAAGAAATAGAAGGAAAAAAAAAAAGCAAACCCGAAGTTTTCTCCCCAAGGACCGAGACCATTCCACAAACTGAAGTGCTGCCAGCAGCATATGCTTTTTGCAAGAATAATTGAAACCATTAACTGGAGAGCACAGAATTCTTTTGAAAGTCTGCCAGTTATTTGCAAGTAACCTCGGCAGTGGCACAAAATATAACACTTATATTTTAACTTCTACAATTGCACTTTTAGGAGCTGGCCTCTAATTTGATTTTCAGTTGTTCTGATAAGATTTCTATTTTATGATTGGCTTTATGTTTAATTCTTGTTTAAACAAACACGATTTGACTTAAATGAAAACCTAAGTGCTGAATAGGAGTTCTACCAAAGCAACAAGTTAGTTATTTCTTCACGTTTAACTTGAATTCACTTTTTTACCCTTTTTTTAAAAAAAAAAAGAAGAAAAAAAAGATCAGCAGTAAATATTGCCCTGAAGAAGGGTGCGATTGCTTGCATTTTAATTTTTGGTTTTTAATATGGCTGTAAACGTTTCCCTGGTTCGTGATACAAAATGGCTGACGTTAGAAGTGTGTCGAGAGTTTCAGAGAGGTACTTGTTCTCGATCTGATGCAGAGTGCAAGTTCGCCCATCCGTCACGGAGTTGCCATGTGGAAAATGGTCGAGTTATTGCCTGCTTTGACTCCCTAAAGGTGAGGTCTTTTAAAACGTGCATTACTTAAGTTCTTTTGATTTTCCTTCTTTTCTGAATGGCTCGGTCTGCTGGGGTGTGGGATGTGCAGAACGACTGTTTATTGCTCTGTTTCTGCAGGGAGGATGCTGCTGGCGCAGGATGTAGCTCCTGAAATCGAGGCTGGGTCTGACATCAAGTCCAATTGCCTGCAGTGCCAGGCATCACAGAGGGAGAAAGGATATTATCCAGTGTTTTCCGATGGTAGCTCTGGTCTGATATAGCTTTCCTCAAAATGGAGAATGCACATTGTGGGCAGCAAATGTAACTGAAATGAGAAAAGTAGAGAACTGAAACCCACTGCTTTAATTCATGTCCAGAGCACATTGGCTGCACGTTGAGTGCAGGGATCCAAAATGTGCTTTTAATGAGCAGAAATGAAAGCAGCATTTTAAGATAATGAATCAACTTCATGTGTATTTCCTGGAGACAGAGTAGCAGATGCACTCTAATGCCGTCCTGTAGATGAGAAGCAGCCAAAATATTTGAAGACCAGCACTCCCTGACAAATCAGCATTGGGAAAATGCTTTCTGCAAGGCACATGCAAACATGATGGCTCTGCTAGGCCTGTCCGAGTTACAGATGAGCCTTTTCGCTAGTGCTTATCTTTGCAGAGTCAATCTTGCAGGTGATAAATGGCTCTTTGTCTTCTTGTCACTGTTGGAGCTGCCAGGGTGTCTCAAAATTTACCAAATATCCGGGGTCTGAGTTAGGTAGAGTATGGGGGCTTGTGCAAGGGGAGATGGCCGTCTCTGTTCGGGGTCACTTCACCATGGTTCTCAGGAAAGGACCATCTGCATTTTTTCTTCTTTGCAAAAGTGTGGCTCCTCAAAGGTATTTTAAATAGGATGATAAAGCCCCTGAGACAATGTGGATAACTGATTGCTTTTGAGAACTCTTGACATTATGTTTAATATTTTGATCAGAGTAATTAACCTGTTTGAATTTCTAGAAGGAATTTGGCAAATTTAAAAAGCTTAAAAGTTTTCCCTTGGACTTCAACTGTTGCTTGAGAATATTTCAGCTTATTTTTTATAAGCATAACGAGTAACAGAACTAGTGGAACTATGTACGCACAGGTTCAGACTGGGGCTGGATCTGATCTAACAGTAGTTTACTCATTTTATTATGTGGCTTTTTTGTATTTTCACTTCTGTTTTACCAAGAAGTTCAAGCTTCCTATTTGCAATGGCTTTTGCTCTTTTTTAATCTGATTATATGCCATGACTCTTAGTTATACAGTGACTTTCAAATGTTAATTTACATTGCTGGTTTGCAAAAGACAAAAATATTTTTATCATGGGGGGGGAAAAGTCATGTTCTTTATGCCCTTCAAACTTTTGAATTGTAGCCAGTGGCAGCACAGATAATTTGAATGAAGAGATTAGATTAATATGTTTACATTTTACAGCATTTATTTGTGAACTAAAAGGAGTGATATCATGCCATGTTAGTACTATGCCCCTTGCAGACCTTGCCTGATGTTTGCAGCATCCTGGGGACGTATCGCCTGTAGAACCACCTAGCTTGGCTTGGCTCTGAGCTGCGTTATAGTCCAGTATCACCTGGTGAGTGACACTTCCCCACGTGTGCTGGTTGGGTTGCAGAATCTGCTGCATGCCCAACCTCTCTTTGTTGGCTCTTCTCTGCACAGCCAGGGCTGAGATGCGTAACAGCAAATATATGGGCTGCTGGGATTCAAATCCCACCCACTGGCAGGAGCAAACCCTTCTTCCACTTCAGCAATGGGGAGTGGTGAGGGGAACACCATGTTGAGAAAACAAAAAATGCAAAGGAGCCTGTGTAACTGGCTGTTGGATAATGTTGTTGCAGTTTCCTTTTGACACAGTGGCAGATGCCCTCTATGTGCTGGTTAAGTGGCCTGAATTTCCCAGGGAACAGATTTTCCAGGTTTAGGAAAGCCTCGTGGAGGGCTGACAGCTCTGCCTTTGGGAAGTACACTGGGAGGAGAGATCAGACTGTGCAGAGCACTTGGTCAAGTGTTGACAATGGGGCTGTTTCTGGGCTCTACTTCTCAAGCAAGAAGCGGCTCTCGTATTGTTTCCTTCCTCCAGCCCCACGGCTCTAGTAACTCCCTGGGCAGAGCCCCGATTTGCTGTGCCATGGAGAGGTGCAATCCCCAGTACCACAGCCTCTGTGCTTGTGGGTGTGGGTGTGTGTTTCCCAATGGAGATAACAGTCCTGGTGACTAAACTCTTAAACAATCATCTTTCTGTTCTTGGGCTGGAGCTGGGCTTGCAAAGCCCTGTTTGCAGTTGTATCAGTGGGCTTGTTGTGGTTGCAACGGTGGCTTGACTTACTGGTGATGAGAGAGGTGGTAAATTCTCAGACCTATTACGAAGAGGCTTTTCATGCCCATCCTGTGGATGTCTTTGTGCATTCTGCTGCTGTTTCCCTCTGACAGCTGTTGAACACTGACCCCCTCTCCTGAGGAGGGCTCATAGCTTCTTACTGCTCTTTTCATCTTTTCACGCCCTGCATTAGCAGAACATCTGCTTTGCTTTATTGGAGACGGGATATAGGATGCTTGCAGCTAATAAGTTTTCCCATTGTCTTGCGGTCACCCAGGGCTTTGTTCAGAGGTTGCTTATCTGCATCCATTGTGTAGTGCTGCTGTTTGTGTTTTTCTCACAGACCTCTTAGGCCTGAACAGTGCCTTCATACACAACTTCTGATAACCCAAAGTACAATGGCTTCACCTCTCTGGTCAGGTCATGGTACACAGCATCTATATGCTTTTGCATCTCCTTTTTTTTGTCTTCCCCCTCTCCCCTCACCTAAATCTCATATAGCTGCTCTGCCTCTTGCAGTGCTAGGAGCAGTTATGCTTCCAGCAACAGTCAGGCTGCCTCAGTGTGGGTTCTTTCATGGGTGAATGTGTGCTACCTGTAAGCTTGTGGAGAATACACAGGATTCTTAAAGGTGATGAGGGGCTTCACTGATGCTTGGATGGGGTTCACCAGGGCACGTGTGCTCGTGCAATGCTTTGGCTGTGAAATACTGAATCTTGGTTAGGTTGCAAGTGCAGGCCTGGATCTTGCTGTCCTGAGCCGTGGTTCTTCGAAGGGTGAGTTTGCGTGTGTGTAGGCAGCAGAAGGAACCTTTCTCAAGCAGATTGATATGAAACTTAAAAATAGTTCCTTGTGAGAAGCTGTTCACAGATCTTAATCTGATGCCAAGAAAGCTCTCACTCTCTACTCATGCTTTCCTTCTCATTATTCTTGAAAAACGGTGGTGTCTGAATTAATTTGTGTGAATGGAAAGGGGAACCTGTGCTAGTTGGTGGCAGGTGGTCCAGACGCATCCGAGCTGGCTGCCACCGTGCCACCCCCTTCCAGAAATGACACTGTCGTCGCTCTAAAGCCAGGTGGCCTTTGGGTTCATTCATCGCGGTTGCAGGGTCAGGACACGGATTGCTGGCTCCTGGCAGCCCGCACAAAGGCCGCTCGGCTGCTGGGCTGTGTGCAAGCGCTCATCAAGTCATTAACCTTCCTATTCAGGCTGGATCAGGCGGGCGTGGTATGAGCCTGTCTGCTTCTTAATTCCCCGACCAGCACATCATTAGTTGTGTCCTTCGGTTTCTAAAGATGCCAGGAAGGGAAAAAAACCACCTTCTCTGGTCACTAGAAACGCTAATTAAGCAGTAAGCTGAGAGAGAGCGATTAGGAGATAGGGGCGAAATACACAGGTAATGCACACCAGTTCTTCACTGAGGCTTGGATTTGTACTGCTTGCAGTTGGGGCATCTACACCACGGACTTGTAGTTTAAAAAAAATTACAAGCCCAGCTTTGTGGGGTGGTTTTTTTTAGTTTAGTTTTTTTGTTGTGTTTTTTTTTGTTTTAAACTTTATGAACGTATATGTTTCCATATGCAAATCAAAGTTTGGAAGAGCGTTTTGAAGGACAGAAAATAGCATAATGAAAATTTCAGGGGTGTAAATTTTGACTTTGCAAGGTCTAATTTAAAAAACGTGGTGAAGCAGTTGTGTGTTTCAAAGCAGATTTATTCCATATAAAAAAAAAGCAAGTTGTCTGTGAACAGGCATAAAACCAGTAGTTAAAGTACAGTTTTGTCTAAATTGCCTGTTTTTGAAAAGAAGTGTTATTATCTTGTAATAGTAGTCAAAGTTCCACAGCAACCAAAAAAGTTCACAGTGCTCGAGCAATGAATGTACTGTATGATCTTGAAACTGGTGTACCTGAGGCTGTTCCTTATACGTTTTATGCTAATTTATACCTGTTTTGTGCTGACTTAACTGGAACTGTTTCTGACTGCTACTGGTTTGCAATCAAAACTGGCTTTTAAATTTAAATAAAATCCTAACTAGGAAACAACTAAAAATACCCACTAAACTTAGCATATGGTTTGTGCTCTTACAGAGGAAGAAGAAGGCAAACAAAGCAATAGAGATATTTTTGGAGACACTCTGACTGCACATCTCCGCTCAGTGCAATGGAGATACAAATAAACAAGATGAACAATGTTGAGGCGAGTCACCGTTGTGAGAAACCTTTACTTCTCAGTTGGTCACTAGCACTTACCTGTGTACCAACAGCACTTGATGACAAGAAGTAGATTTGCAGCAGCATTCTGTCTTGTCTGAATAGTGTGTCTTACAACATATCATAGGTGCTTTTTTTAGCTACTGAATCAAACATCTGTAAATGGAGAAAAATGTGTTTAGACTCAATTTTTATTTATAAGAACTGCTGCTGTTCTATTTCTCTTAAAGTAGAGTGGTACTTCAAGGATAGAAGAGCTCATGGGAAAAAAAGGTAGGCCAAATCCTTTCTTGTCCATGGGTTGCAACCACCTCCATGTTTTGATGGCTTAATTTAATTGGCAGATGTGCTGTGTACACTCTGCAATGTCTCCACGAGGTTTCTGGCACGGCTGGGGGATGGAGACTGCTGATGGAGGTCACCTGGCAGTGCCTGTGGCTGAGCATCTCCTAGACCTGGTGTCTGGACTGCAGATGCTCTCTAGGCCAGGCTCATTACTTGGATGGTGTGCAGCCCCCCTAGGCATGTTGAACTTTTGGGGTCAAAATATACCTCCTTGCTTTAATGTGCCTAACTGCTCTTTCTGTAGGACAGAGGTCCACACAGGGCGTGTTTGATTTATTTAGCATTATCCATGGGTTTCTGTGGTGTCCCAGCAGTTTCCCTTCATTTATCTGTCACTTTTTGACAGCTGAACCTTGACAGATGAGCACTAGTGAATCTTGCTGTTGTGATTTTAAAGGTTACTGCCCTGAGTCGTCCTTTGCTTCTCTGTCACAGGTTACTGCCTCTGCAGCAGGGGTAGCAAGGGAATAGTGCTTTAAATGCTGAACACTAAGTCCAGTGTCTGAGTGGAAATCTCCTTGGCCCTGGCTCTGTGTGGAGGTGCTGGGTGATCAATGAGTATAACTGGAAACAGACTGGTGTTACCTGGTGACTCTACTGAGGGACAGCAAGGGACCCGAAGGTCTTATTCATTGCAGCCATTTGCAAAAATGTAAGGCAGAGTCCTTGGCAGGAATTCCTTGTTTGTGTTTTAAAGCAAGCATGTGACTCTTGAGGCAGGCTATGGAGGGAGAAGGGGTTGTCCCTGGCCTTGTCTCCATTGGGTCCTTCTGGTGTAGTCCAAGGGTAATACGGCAAGAAAGACAGGATGTCCGTAGGGTTCCTGGTGCACAGTCTAGTTTTGTGCCATGCTAGAGGTAGGCTCATTTCTTCGTTCATTGCTAGAAGAGTGGAGGATGTCCTGGGAGTATTGTGTAAGGCTGATGGAAACCTGGACTATCAATGTGGCGCTTGTAGTAGTGAACACCTAGTGTTTGGAGATGCCAAGTCTCATGCATGGTGTCCCTGGGTCAGGTTCAAGAGACTGGCAGAGATGAGGGTGGAGGCTGGCACATTGAGAGGCACTCCCAGTGCAAGGAGCAAGCACAGAACCACTGTACTTTTCTTCCTTCCTGTAGCTAATGAATGTATGGCAGCTTTTCCTTGGGCCTCAGATTTGCATGCATTTTCCCTTGAACATGTTGGAAAGCAGAGCTGTGGCCACAAATTTGTTCTGAGACCACACTTTGGAGGCCAGCCTCTTCGGGGACACAGGCCAAGCAAACTCAGCAGTGGGATTTTTCTGCCAGCCTCTCCTCTGCTCACCAGCCAGACCTGGCAGTGGCAGGCCTTTGCTCTTCTCTGCAGCTCGTGTTGCCCCAGTCATCTTCCTGTGGCGTGAGCAAACCACCATCCCCAAAGGATGAAGCCAGAAGCATTTACATTATTAATATCAGCCAAGAGTAACCTTGGGTTTCTGTTTGGGAAGATGATGGTAAAGTGCTGACTGCTGCTCACGCTTGCCTAAAAAAGCAGGGGAGAAATTCTTTTGGGATGTGACTCTAAACCCTTCTGAGCTGCTGTGTGCACTTAAGCAGATACATTTTGAAACCTTTTATGGGCATTTTGCAGTGTTGCAGGGGCCATGGCATGCCATCTCCTGCTCCTGAAGCTTCCTTTCCTTATTTTAAGGGCAAAGCCCTCCAGACTGATGTTCCAGTATGGGCTGCTAAGAGCTCATTGTGCTGAAGTGAGCTGTTGCATTAGTTTCTGAGAGAGGAAAATGGTCTTCTCGGACATTCTCCAAAGGGGAGAACTGCCTGTGGTCATTTCCTCTGTCACCTTTGGCTTTCTGGTTTGGGAGAGTTTCTTTGCACATACTCAGCGCACACACACCTTAAACTTGCAGTCCCCCAAGCTTGGAATCTGCAAGCACAAGCTCTGTGCCTGTGCCCCAGAGCAAATGCAGTGCCGTGCTCTGCCAGCCCCAGTGGCTTCCTTGGCACTGGGTGGAGGGTGATTGGGAGCAGAAACCCAGCTAGCGTTCTGCAGCAGCTACTCTTGTGTGGCTGTGAGTCAGAAGTTGGCCAAGAGAACATGGAGAGTTCTGTGTTTGTACAGTAAACTCTAGCACCTCAGTGGATACTGTGCTACAGGCCATGGTGCTGCCAGGTGCACATGGGGAAGGAAGTTCAAGCTTTATATCTTCCATCTCTGATCTATAGTAGTAGCTAACACTGGGATTCAAATAGAAGCCCCAAACCTGCAAGTCCGTATTCCTGGAGAGAGCTTGAAGCAAAGATCCTTGTAAGCATGAAGCCACACTTTGCCATGGTGTCCTTTCTTGCTGCTGTGTCAGTGAAACTGTCTAACTACTCTTGCTCTTGATTGCATTAGCCCAGCTGAAGGAAAGACATTGGAAGATGCCTTTGAGGAGAGTGACTCTGAACAAGTGTGTGGAGTTGGTGGATTTCTTCAGCAGCATAGCATCAGTTTGATGTAATCCATTTGCTGACAATAGCTTTCTGCTACTTGATTTACCCATCTGATGGAGGATGCAGTAACATGCATTTATGTAATTGAGCTATTTGGAAGCTTTAAAACAAATATAAACAAGATGTGCCAGGCTTTCTGGAGAGCCCATCATCTGACATCTCCCACAGAGCATTTAAATAAGTGATTAGATTTCCAAGTGAGGAACTGAGCTCTTTGAAAATCTGCCCCCAATAAATATTGTTATGCTGGGATGAAAATAAATGCTTTGAGGCACTTGGGCAAATGTTGCCCTTCATAGGCGCAGTTTTACATATGGCTTATTGTTGTTTTATTGGTGTTCATGAAACAGCAGAGAAACAAGCACTGACCCCCTTCTTTGTCCCATGGAGTTGCCCATGCCATGTCTGATGACAGTCTTTTGATTAAGAGGAAAGGCTAAAAGATCTAGAAAGCTAGTTTTCAAACCCTTGCAATGATGCAGGCTTATTTAAAGTTTTGTACTGCCTAGTTGTGCTTTTTGACCTCACAGGAGCAATACAGAGAAATGCTTTTTAACACTGAGTGTAGCTGAGCTACTGTAGTAATGAGACTCTGGGTATTTTGGACAGATGTCCTAACTGAGTAAGCTTTTCAGACCCCAGCTCCTTCTAAAGGAATAGCTATCACACACAGTTACTACTTTGGCAAGTTTGCCTGTCTTGTAAAAGCCCACTCTCCTGTAAGGGCGGTGAATATATTCAACTTTACCATAGCTAACGTCTTAGGATAATAAAGTCTTTCTGATGTTCATGCAGTAGAAAGAACACAGCACAAAAGTAAGACTGATCTCAGCTCTCAGCAGCCTTGGTGCTTTCTTTCTGATTTTTCTGAACATCTGGTTAGTGTTTGGCCTTGGTGTTGGGTTTCAGTGACGTGGTTGCTTGCTGTCCCTACCATCAGCAGTGGGAGGCTGTTGTTGCTGGAGTGATGGATTTTTAACCTTTAACTCTGCTTTTTTACCTTCTCTGGCTGAAACCAACACCTGCCCATGGCTCTATCCTTCCTCTGTGTGCTTGAGCTCCAAGCTGGAAAACTGAGAGCTGGAAGTGCCTTTCTGCAACATCTAGCTTAAACCTGTGGGGATGGTGGATATTCCTAAGGGGGAACAATTGGCTTACTGGGATGTGAGTGTACTCAAACCAAACAATTCCCCAAATTTGTAGTGAAATGTTACGGCAGATGGCCTGCTTACATTGTGGGATATTATTAGAACCATGATCAGTGCTAATAAGGTCATTGGCAGTGGGGGAGGAGGTCGGTGTCTGACCTTGTTTGAAAGGTGGCAGCCTGTACTCTGAGAGAAGTTTTCTTGTACTGTACTGGAATCTGAATGTTGAATCTGGCTGCACAGGCGAGGAAAAAGACCCACCACCCAGCCCAGCGTGTCAGCTGTGAGGATGCTAGGGACACTGCTGGCCCCCAGTCTGCACTGAGGTAGGTGTGCAGAGTGCTATTAAAAAGTGGAGACAAATTCTGCTCTAATTAGCAATCCTGAGAATGAGAGCTGGGAGTGGTTTCGCTAGTCCTGCAGACTGCGTATGGTATCACAGGCGTTGCTGAGTCAGAGGACTGATTAGTCGTGTGCACTGAGTTTTATCATGCCTCTGAACATACTCTGCATTAACACAGTAGTTACTTGTAGCTAGTCTCTCTTACACAGGTATCAAGAAAAGCCTCCGAATGACCATTACTGACAGGAGTGTTGGGATCAACCAAGTTACATTAGTAATGCCACATCTCCGTGTGGCAGCACCCACACTAGGTTCTGATGAGGATTTAAGACGTTATCCCAGACTCTTCTGCTTTACTTCTGCTTTGAGTGAGCAGCTCTAGGTGCTTATTGAGAAAAAACAGCTCTCAGAGAGGCAGTTGGGAAAGCATGGAGTACCTAACTGGGGTGGTGGAGTTGGCCAGGGGCAGCACAGAGACAACGGAGCTGCAGCCAGCCTGCCTGAGAGCACAACCATCATTAGATAGTGCTTTCCTAAGTCCTTATTATCCTCAGGGGCACGGCTTGTGCTGGGAACAGTCACACGGAGATTAGATTCTTAAAGAGCCCAGGCACAGCCGAGCAAAGTTTGAAAAAAACCAAACCCCCTTGGTGTGTAATCCCAGTCATGCTGGTTAATCTGTCTGACCAGCGTTTCTTCCTCTTGCTATCTGCTCCTGAAGGATCAGTGTGTGAGTAGCGCTCACTTTCTCACCGTTAAGTGGTGCTTGATCCCGCATGTTTGGTTCGTGCAGTGTTGTGCTGCATGCGGTGCTTGGGCTTTGCTCCCAGGTCCCTTCCACACAGTGCTGCAGATAGATACCAAGCACTGCATGAGTTTGGCAGGAGGAAATGAGAGCCTCGTGGAGCTGGATGTTTCGGCTCATGCAGTAGCACTTCAGTAGCCATAGCAGCAGGGAGTTTGAAAGCTGGACACGTTGACGTGTGGTAAGTCAGCCAGATATGGCAGAGGTGATGGTGTTCGAGGTCAGCCATAGGAAGGAAAACACTTTCACACTTGTGGGGAAATCTTGTTTCACAAAACAGCGAATTTCCAAGGCGGAGAGTTGTCTTTGGAGGAGTTGTCACTCCTTCTCAAATGCTGTAGGGGAAGGCACTGAAAGATGCACCTGGTGCATGTTGCAGGAGCACTCCCAAATCTTGCTCCCATGTTGCAAGACTTACAACCTTATATCCTGTTTCTCCTTTCTGCTCTGTTTCCTCCTCCCTTCCAGGCTTATTTGTCCCCAAACCCTCCTGCAGCTTGCCTGTCCTTTCTGTCCCTGTCACTAGGTGTGGTGTCTGCAGGGTCTGAAGAAAGCAGCTCAGGAAGTGTCCTGCCCTCCTCCTCTCCTGTTGCTTCAGCAGTCATTTTTATTTCTTGGTGCATCTGGTGCACTTGCAGATGAAGAAATAATCATCGTACTTACCTCCCCACAGACACTGGCACCCTGCGGTGTCTGTAGTGTTTCCTGTAAAGCCTCTGTGGCTGCTGCAGGATGGGAGCTGGAGCAAGGCAGATAGAGTGACTCGGAGGTGCTGGGAGCAGGAGAGCCATCAGGATTGATAAAAAGAGGACAGGAAAGTCTGACACTTCCACTGAGCTGTTAGAGAGGGACCGTGAGGGGAGAGGCGGGGGTGGCTCTGGGAGGAGCACAACAGCTCCCCAGGGCCCTCTCCCACAGGACAGGGGAGCTTTAGGACGTGGCAAGGACCCCTGCCACTCGTCACTGTTGGCTTTACTAGCATTTGCAGCAGGGTGTGGATTACCCCACAGCCTCCCTGCCAGCTTGCGTTGTGCTTCTGTCACCAGAGCCAACTCAAACTGCTCCTGCACCCTGGCTGGGAGAGTTGAGGAGGGGAACAGATCCTCTGGGGCTGAGAGGCAAATAGGCAGGATGGCTTTTAGCTGGTGATGCAGAGATGGGAAGGGCAGGCTGCCTGCTGCCATGAGGCAGGAGATCATAAAGCATCAAGGGCATCACAGCCGCAACTCTGCAGCTGCACCAGTCCAGCACAGAGCAGCTGGCATGTAGTCTTGCTGCTCCTCAGGCTTCCCTTAGCCACCTGGGGTTCTTCCACCAAGGTGTATTTAGACTGAAAACTCTTCAGGCTGGGACCGTCTCATTCTGTGTTTGGTTAGTAATCAGAGCAGGACCCTGAGCTTGCAGCATCGATGAGTATTTGTATTCTTCCCACAGCCAAAAATCCCCTGCTGTGGCCTTGTGCGATAAAGCACAGATTGAATTAAGAGGATTTTCATTGTTGTTCTGTTTCTCTAAGTCTACAGTAATGTAAAATCTTTAGAAGTCTTTACTTGGAACAGAGCTTGCGTTTGCTGGGACGGAAACACTACTGAAATTTTTTTCATTGTTTTGATGGTGCTAATTCTCAGTGATTTTAAGCATCGTTTCTGAGCTTAGCCCAGCCAGAAGGAAAGCATTAACACTTTCCTTAATATTACTTCTTTTTTTTGTACTAGAGGTACTTGAACAAGAGTTTGCGCAGGACTTTCTGCTGGGGCTCTATCAGAATTCCATCTATCTCGATTTAAGCAAGTGAGAGTGTTTTTTCCAGCTGGGTGTTCGGGTATTCACTGACGGCATTTGCTGACGCCGGCACCGGTTGTGCTGCATTCCAGACTCACTAATGATACTGGAGCTTCTTTGCAGCGGCTCCTCTCACATGGCAGAAAGGATTCAGATGTCCTTAGGAAAGGTCACTCTTCCTTGCAGGAAAAAAGTCTCCTATCGTGATCCACCATGGACTCATCTCACCTAAAACCAAATGAATATTTGCATTGCAGTTGTCCCTGATCAGAGTAGTGAAGGGCCTGTTTCTCATTGCCCTTTTAGGTAGGATTTGTGCTGTATCTGAAGGTCTCTCTTGTCAGTGACAGAAGTGGAATCCATGAGGTCAGTGTCTGCCTGCCTGTCTAAAAGAAGTCATGGTGTTTAGACTGCTTTCTAATAAAAAACAACCTTTAAAAGCTAGTCTTTGCATTCCTCCTTGTCTTCAAAAGGCTGAGCATCAGCTGGTCTGTGCTGCACCAGTGACCGGGACAAGGATTAGCAGCTCAGAGTTGAACATGATGGCAGGAGTTTGGAAAGCAGAGCAGTAACACAGAAAGGGCAGAACCACCACCACCCTCCTGCCCCAGTAATTTGATTAGTTTGCTTTATGTGGCTGAAGCCTGAATAAGCAAGCATGTCCACATGAATATGTCTTAATTGCTTCTACCTCCCTCAGTTTTTCTCTTGTACTCTCAAACATAAATAAGTGAATCATGCAGTTATTAAAAACACAAACTCTGAAAACCTAAGCAAATGAAATGAGAGCCCTGATCAGTACCATTGGTCTATTGGTCTGCTGGGACAGACGGACGAACGGAAACAGTGCGTGTGCACACACATGACACATTCCTTTCTTAGCTGTTCTGGCACTTACACCAGTGCCACTCAGGAGAATTTAGGTCAGGATTTCTGGCAGGGCAAAAGTTGCATTCTGCAGGAGAAACTGGTTATGTGTACCCAGTAAGGCTGTGCAGCCTTTTCAGTGTCCTGTCCTACAGCTCTTGTTATGGGAGAGGGAACAGATCTAATCAACAGCTACAGGGAATTTACCTTTAAGCATCTGAAATAGTAGTTTCTACAAAATGTGTTTTCTGTTATTCCCCATTCCTGGCATTGTGTGGAGAAAGAAAAACTGTTTCTAGATTTTGGGGTCTTTGGGCTCTGCAGCACATAGTGGCTCTGAATTCTGGATCTATAGGTCAGCACAGAATGCAGGGTGAGCAGAAAGCCTTTTTCAGCCTTGCAGCCTCCATGTTGACCTCTGTCCTGGGAAGAGTTTATTACTTGAGTGTGCACAATGAGGATGCTTTGATTGAGTGAGATGGTATGAATCTGCACAGACCTGTTCCTCGTGAGACTCAATGAAGGACTGGAGGAACAGAGGTCTGCAAGGAATTTTGTAATTGGGACAGATGGAGGCTGTTTTAATAAGTTGATCTTAAATTAACATATTTTTAGATACTGACACAGAATTTGGCATCCCATCCCTTAAGGCTGGCTGCCACTGTGGTACCTGTGACTCTAGTGTATGTGAACTGCGATTAAATACGGCTCATTGCTTGCAGTTTTAGTGCAGAACTCTGTAACTGCAAAATTCTCCATTTACCCATAGACATGGAAGTGTGCTATCTTGGGCTTTGCCAGCCCATCATGCTTGCCTCCACGGAAAAAGGCCTGTCCTGTTTGTGCAGCTTACTGCACTGCCCCGTGGGCCCAAGTCTAAGCCAACACCCTGCCTTAACCTCCCTTTCACTTGAGATGATCAGTCACAAATCTGTTTTCTTGTGCCCAGTGCTTCTCAAAGAGCAGTTCTGAAGGTGTTTTCTTAAAAGAAAAATCCCCTTTGTGACTTAAGTGTGCATATGTTACTGGCTGTAATAAGGAACACGCTAAAATAGATCAGTCTACAGAAGCTAACTGAGGTAGAATATTTGCCTAGGGCAAGGTGGGCTTTCTTTTTCTTTCTGTTTGATTTTTTTCCCCCTTTGTTTTTCTTCCTTTTTCTTCAAGCCTTGCTGTCTCCTAGATGAAGGAAGGCTGTGATTTGATGTTGCTTGGTCTGGATACCCTCTTTGGAAGCCAGGGCTTGTGCGCAATACATGGTCCTGTCCCACTGTGCTTAGCAGGCTCCAAGATACCTCCTGAAGATGCCTTTTGTATCTGCACCTTTAATCCTCTGATCAGCAATAAGTTCATTGTACCATGAGTGTGAAGTCTGAGGCCTGGCCAGGGCTGGAAAGATTTGGGGTCCTTGCTTGGAGATGGGTGAGAGCACGTGGCATTGGTGGCACTTGGTCAGCCCTTCTCTTGGTGGTCTGGTATCTTCTCCACTAATCTGAAACAAAGGGAAGGTGGAGTGCTGTGCACAAACCTAACACGGTGTATCTGGCTGAAAAAGGAGCATGAAGCCACAGCTTAGTCTTTGGTGGACCTAACTGTAGCCAGAGAGGCACCAGTGTGGGAGAACGTGGCTGGCGGGAAGAGATGAGTGGGAAGCAGTGAAGGGAATTAAACAATGGGACAGAGAGGATCGAGAGTAGCAGAGGAGCTGGGGACATCAGTCTGCAGCCATCAGAGCAAGGGGCAGGGGGAGCCGGCTTTGCTCTCTGCTGCTCTTCTGTAGGTCAGATCTCAACCAAGAGCAATAAAATGTCATCTGCCTTGGAACATCAGACCCTTGGGCTCTGGCGGACATCTGGGAGCAAATCTTGACTTGCAGTAGCAGCTGGGCATCACCTCCCACTGCATTTACCTGCTCCCTGCAGTCACCTCCTCAGTGGCATCAGCTAATACACAGAGGGACTATCATGGCCTGTTATGACATCTGTTGGTGTTTCCAGCCAAAGGGCCGTGGCGTGCCTCGGAAGAAGTCCTCAGCATCCTTCCCTGCTCAGTGCACTACTGCCATGCCCCCAGACAGCCCCTCATAAGGGGGGGCACATCCTGCAGAATTTTTCTTTCCATTTTGAAGATTCTCCCTGGGACTTGTCAGTCCACATAGAAGTAATTATTTTTTTAAGTTTTTTTTCTTTTTTTTTGAAAACCAGGAATCTGTGCCCATTAAGCAGCTGCTTTCTGAGCAAAGCAACGACACAAACAAAAATTGGGCTAATCCTCGGTTGGTAAATTGTTAAATTCTGCCAAGTTTAAAAAAAAAAAAAAGCCAAACCAACAAAGCAAACCCAGCCACCCACAAACCTCTTTATCTTCAGCTTCATTTTGGTTTCCAAAACACACTGAGAATAAGGTTTTCTGAGCATGGCTTTGCCCTCTGCAGGACAGGAGGAAGGATTTGGGTTGGACACTTAGTTAGCAATCTCTCTGCTTCCCTGTTTGCCTTCTCCCTTGTGTAAACTCAAGGAGTGAGGCTGCTGGAGGTGGTCACGCATCTGGTATTTGTATTCATGAACACGGTGCTTTAACATTTATTCTCCTGGGCTTTAATGTACTTTGGTTGGTTCTGTCTACGTGTGGTTTGCTTGCTGCAATTGTAATATTCAACAGACACTGTAGGTAGAGGAAGGTCAGAAGCATCAACTTTCTATATGACCTTGACAGATTCAATCAGCCTGTGAAAGTTGTAGAATTGGATTATGGGATTTGCAATGAAAAAGTGGTTTAAGGGACAAGAGAAGCTACACTTGGTATTTTCAAAAGCTGGTCTGGTGTAATAGCAATCGGAAGGGACAGAACTGAGGGAAATGAAAGGTGGGAGACTTATTAGAAGTTTTATTTTGTTTATTTTTCTGTGAGGTTTTGTGGTGGTTTTTAATATGGAACTCATGCAATATTGTTCTAGAAGCTGGTTTGTTTTTTTTGCTATGTATTGCAGAAGAAAAATCAATGACATGCTAGTGTTTCTACCTTTCAGGTAGAATTGATTTATTTTCTTACAAATAGTCCCACATTGAAATATTCACCTCCAGGAATATTAACATTGCAGGATGTCACCTGCTTTACATCCTACTTTAAATACATGCAATAATCCCAGGGCTAACCATGCTCCTAAATGTGCTCTCTTTACTGGGCACTAAATGCCTTCCTTCGTAATTGTTATTGATCAGTTGCTTGAGCAGGTCTGTGGCCAGGGCTGTCTGTAAAAGCTCATTTCGCTTTGAGAGAGCCTGTATTTGACACTGTATTGAAGAAAAGTATTCTATTTTGCTTTTAACATTCCTGAACCTGGGAGAGTAGTGGAATAATACTTGGAAGACATTAAACGTGATCAGTTCAGAACTCTAAATTGATGATACTTCTGTGCTGGTTTAACCTCATTTCATATATGTGGCTGTAACAGACTGATGCAGCTCACAGAATGTAGCCTGATCAAGATATATCGATGGACACAAAAGAAAAGGGCTTGAAGTCTTTATTCCTCTCTTTTGTGGAATGAGATTGCTGCTCATTGCAAGTAGTAATCTCTCAGATTAATATGTTTTTCTGCTCTGTGGGTCTATAGCTCATAAAAAATATACTGTGACAGGGCTTTACTCTTAATATATACTTCTTGGACTTGGTAAACACTGTGCATTGCTTGGAGCAAGCAAAAATGTTCCACAAACCAAAAATGTTAAAATCAATACACGTTTTTCATGGAGCATAACAGAGCATACCATTGGCCTGAATGAAGAGAACTTGGCAGGAGAACAGAGCTGGAAAGGGTTGTCAAGATGTAAAAATATAATGAAGGAGCGACAGGGCTTTTCCCCAACAAAATAACTGCTCTGAGTTTGTGAGAACCTTCAAGTATAACAAACAGCTTAGAATGAAAATCCTGCATGAAAGCAGGACAGCCACGATCTCTTTGTGCTGTCCTGGGGAAATTCAGCAGAACATTGCTGTATTCAGCAGTGTGCAAAAGTAAAACTTCGCTCACAGCAGCTCTTGGCTTCCCTAATTGCCAGGTGAATGAGTATTTGGGAGTTCAGGCTGCCTCTGAAACACTTGAGAGTCTACTGGTACACAGGAGTTGCATTTCCCCACCCCCCTTTTTTTTTTTAATGGTGGGGTGATGGTACTTGTTTAAATACTCGAGCTCCATGCAAATAAGCCATCCTTTCTGTATGGAGTTGCCTTTGCCTACTGAGTTCAGTGTTTTGAAGCTCTTGGCAACAGCTGTGAGTAACTGTCGCTGGTTAAGGTGATACCAAAAAGGGAGATAGGATGTTGAAATGCTACTGCCTCTTTATTTTTCTCTCCTGCTCTGGTTTGAGCTGTGTAACAAAAACAATCTTGACAAGCATTTTGAGGCTGCAGACTTTGTAAGCGAGTCCTAGATAAGCGTGTTTGAATCCCAGCAGAGTGCATCTGATCTTGAGAAGCCCCCTGTCCAAGTGCTTTGCCGTTTCAAACACACTATTTGAAAGGACCGACATCTGCAGAAGGATTTGTCCATGCTGTGCATCTATTTGTTCGCAGCATTTTATATTATGACTGTCTCTTACCCTGGTGTGAGCTGATGCAATGTGATGTGCTTGTTATACTTCTGGTTTTCTGATATACTGGGAGAACTGGTCAGCTGCTCACACTGTGCCACATGATGGGAGGTGTGTTCCCTGCTTTGAGCTGAGTGCTGCTGTTCCTCACATCATGCCTGTAGGTGGAGGCCTGTCTAGCTGTGTGATGGGTAGACGGTGTGCACAGCGGGTGTGTGCCTGGTGGCAAGGGGCAGCTTCCTTCCCAGTCCTGTGGTGGAGGAAAGGGCTTCAGCACAGTATATTCCCCATAGCCAGTGGCACGTAGGAGCACAGCCTCTTCAGCCCTGGTTTGTGTCTGTTCTAGAGGTTGGCTTTCCATAGACAAAGGCCAGATGACAAAAGAGATGGAGGTGTTGCAGGTCTCTGGCAGTGTTTGTTCAGCAGTCACCTCAGCTGGCTGTTGGCAGCTTTTGTCTGGGCTTGAATACATTTGCAAAAATGATGCTGACGTTTTTCTTCCTCCTGTCCTTCCTTCCCTCTCCCTGCAAAGCAAAAATATCCAAGCAAAGCAGTCACATGGGTGAAAGGGGGAGGCTGAAGAACAGCACCAGTGTCCTAGAAACAGGAATTTTTCTCTCTGCTTCCCACTCCTTATGCATTTTATCTTCTCACTGGACATGAAGCAAGTTAGACCCTACTTGGACTGTATTGGCTGTGTTTGACCTGCTTTTGTAAAGTTGCAGAGGATTTTAACTTTTTTTTTTTAAGCCCAGACACCTACAGTTACTTGTTTGCCTATTGGTTATCTCTCCTCCACAGCTGTAGGGAGAGGAGAATGGGGCAAACTGGGACTGTGCAAAATGCACAGGCCTCTCAGGAGCGGTGTGGAGGCAGGGTGTCTACTTGGTTTGCTCTGAGGGTTTTCTCGCTACCTTGCACTTGCACATGCCACTGAGTTTTTCTTTGAGCTCAGTTCAGAAGGACCCAGAACTCTTGTCGTAGCTGCTGAATGGCACCTGCTTTCATTTGAAATCATGCAAAACATGAAGGTTCTCTCATTTCAGTCAGAATCAAGTCTAGGCTTGTTCAGAAAGGGCTTGACCTGGCATTCATTGAAGCCATAAAATTCAGTTGCTGTTTCAGTGACAAGCTAGGGCTGCTGCGAAAGTACTGGAAGCATTCGTAGCCCTGGGAGCTTGCAATAGATATTCAGGTTTTCCACTGAAGCTTTGTGAAAAGGCAAGGTCTAATTCTTGTCCTCTGTACCCTGACAAAAGACATGTCCCTGTTTGCCAGAGCATTCTAGGGTCAGAGCTGACATGCAGCTGCTGCAGCTCAGAGCATCTTTCAGAACAGCATCATATCTGAAGAGGTTTCTCAAGTGACCGCAAGAAAACTGAATTGGGCCAAAATAACACCTGAGATATTTTTAGCTGTTCTCATCTGTCTGCACAGGCTCAGTGGGGTGGCTCTTTGGGCCCAGAGGTGGGAAGTGCAGAGAAGTTGGGTAAAGCTTATCCTAGTGATGTTGCAAAACTGTGGTTTGTGTATTTTTATGGGTTGTAGGAATCCTCTTTCCAGCAAATTATAAATTCATGAACTGTACTCATTCGCAGCTAGAGCATTCATTTCACAGAGTCTATCCCATTCCTATCTGGAAACTACCAGATTAACCTTAACTCTAGTGTTTTTATCCACGCACACTGAAATTGAAACTTCTGTATGATGGGGAGTCTGTATTGCTTCCTTTCCCTTTGAGGCTGATTGCCATCTGGTAATGCTAACTAGAAGATACATTTTGCGTTTTCTTTTCAGCTATGATGTGTTCACAGCTGGATCCCCACCATAACAGCAGTCTTTCGGCTCTCTGTAAATGGGTGTTACAGCTGCAGCTGAAAAATGTCAGCAGCTAGCTGTGCTGCACTTTTTTTTATTGCTGTTACAAGTAACTTCAGACCACCAGCTTCTTTGTACCCAAGGCTGTGTACAAATGCATGCTTGATGGCAAGTAGGACTGCTGGCACAGGAGAGATGCAGAGCACTAACTCTCCTGCATCCCTGCAGGTGTCCAGAGAGGAGCAGAAAAATCAGTAAAACTGGAAAGCCTTCGAGATGAGTTGTTTTGGAGAGATAGTGAAGGTGGAGTTGCTGGCATTATCGTGGCACAGGTCAGTTTCCCAACAAGACAGGGAAGAAAGCACAGGGGAAACTTTAATGTGATAGCACACAACAGCTTGGAAAACTGAGTTTAGTGGCAGTCTGGAAGAATGCACTTGGGAAGACTGGTTTTGTTTTGTTCTGATTACTTGAATGATGGAATAGAGAGAGTGCGCTGGGAGGAACAACAGACATTTTAGAGAACTAGATGTGGAGTTGCAGATAATCTTGGCAGGTTGGAAAAATAGGCCTTTAAAAGTGTTTGAGTCCAAGAAAAGCAGTCAGAAATGCTGCATTGAAGTGAATTGGCTGCATGATACAGGATGCAGCATATCTGGGTAGGCAGTAGTTCTGGAAAAAGCTAGTTGAGAGTGAATGAAAAATGTTGAAAGGAAAGCAAATGTCATGCAGGAATGTATAAGCAGCAGTGTCATCAACAGAACGTGGACAAAATCTTCCTTACTGCACTGATGAGCAGTTAGCTGCAGTGCCGTGCCCTGTACATGCATGTACGTCACCAGGGATGCAGGCTGGCTGGGGAACAGCCTGATAAATGTCTTGGAGACCCTGCTCACCAAGTTGAGAGAGCATGGTTAGCCTAGTCTAGAGCAGAGAGGTTTTGAGGAAAGGAGGTAGATGTGACTGCAGCCTTCAAGTATGGTCCCTCCCTCAAAGAGGAGGGGAATAATTCCTGTTCTGGACCTCTGGGGTAAGACAAGTTTTAGGCTTTGGTTGCAGGAGGATCAAGACTGCAGTTGAGTATCAGGAAAAGCTTTACAACTGCAGGGAGAGTGATGTGTTGGAGTCCCTGACCTGGGAAATATACAAGTAATAGGTATAAAGAAAAGAGGTGAAGTTGATCTGTGTAGTCCTAGGGGTGCTGTGTTGCTTCTGTGCGTCCTTCTAGACCTGCTTTTTAGGATCCTTGTAGGTGGGCTAACAGCCTTCCATGAGAATGCAGTTGAGGAGTGCTTTGTACAAAATTACACTTTAAAACCTCTGTAACTGTGAGCTGTTGCAGCACTGTGATGAGAAAAGCATTGCTATTAAGCAGAAGTTATCTGATGTACTGTGTCAGGGTCAATGTTCAAGGGAGGTTGCAAGGTTGTACTTCTCACTGACTCAGTTGGCAGCATAACTTTTAACGTTTCATTAGTCCATAGAAAAGAATTGTAGATAAGGTACATACAGAGCTAGGCTTTGAACTGCAGCAAGTGACAGCTTGGCTGTGTGAACACCTATTTGTGAGAGGTAACACTCGCTAATGATCAGTCTGACTTGTCAGCTGCAGCCTGCTTTGTTTCCCTTTTGAAAACATGCTATTTCCATGCTATTTGATGTTGTTTGCCAAGGGGAAGGTGTTTACTCCAGCAGTGAGGTGGACAGCCTTCTCATTTCTTCCCTTCGGCACAGCTCTGCCTGTGCAGAAAGAGGAGGGCAATGCAGCATTGGAGATGGCAGGATTGCCACACAGTCCAGCCGGTGTACCAGTTTCTCAGCCCTGGAGCAAATTCTTAGGGGCAAACCAAAGTGAGCACCAAGCACTTGAGTTAGGGAGGTAGATGGACTGTGTTCCTTAACACCCTGGTTCTTTGCTTTCCTGGGAGGGTAACTTTGAAGCTACCATTCTCCATAGGATGGGTGAAGAACTTGGGCTGAGGTATTACCAGATACTGACTCTGTGTCCCGGTCTCTCTCTTTTAGAGAGCAGATGGCAGTAAGGGTAGACCTGGAGCAGCATGTGCTGCTCAGTGTGTTCTCAGCTGTGCTGCACGGACACAGGGATGAAGCCCAGGGCTCCCTTCTTTCTGCCTTCCACTGTTGCACTGAGAATTCATGCTTTGTGGGCAGTTCTGCAGCCTGGTCTCTGCCTGCCCTCCTAGTGCAGGGGCAGACAGTGTGGTGACTGAAGTTGTACTGCATATATGGAAGTCACACAAGGCTCTGGCAGGAGTGAGGATCCCCAGCCAGGAGAAGGCCTGTGTTTGCATGTGCTGAGTGGGTTGGGAAGCAGAGAATGTGTCATGCCTCAGCCCTGGAGCGACAGGCACCGAGTAAGCAGGGCCAGCACATCTCTGAATCTGCCTCCCCACTGAGTTCCTCTTAGGAGGGCTGGAAATCTGCTGCTTCATGCAGGGAAAAGTTATGTAGACAAGCTGTGTTTTGGTGCCTGTTTTTGTGCAAAACATGGAAATCCTTCCCTGCCTGGTCTCTTTTCATTCTTTTTGCTGTCAGTCATTGCACATGTCATCAGTATCTGTGGAAAAAACAGCACAGTCAGGGCACAAGCCTACTGCAGTCTCTAGTGTGTGGAGAACAACATAGAGATTATGTTATTATTATGCTTAGAGATTTTTCACATGAGAACTGCTGATGATTGACAGGACATACAGTGCAGTCATTAAAACCAGAAATGTGGGTCTTCTATGGAGCCCCCGTGCTGGTGTCCAGGATTAAAGAGACTGTAACAAACTGTATTAGTGTTGTAAACGTGAGCAAGCCCTGAGTTTGTGCTGGAAGCCTTGTTTCTGCAGCACAGTTTGGCAGCCAGAGAGCAAAGTATTTGAACAGCATGTTTAGTTAGAGTAGGTCCATCCAGCCTGGTGCAGTAGCCGACATGCTCTTATGTGCATCTCTCCGAGCTAGGATGCAGATGACAAGGTGCAGCCCAGCAGACTCCAAACAACCAGGTGTAATGTGGGTTGTTCTACTGGATTTAAGCATGCTGCACTTGAAACAGCTGGCTTTGTTGCACTGCAAGCTGCTGTCACATTAGCTAGTGTCAGATGCCAGCCATTTACAGTATGCGCCATCACAGCATGACTTAAGTTGGCAACACAAGAGTCAATCACATGCCAACAGCCTACTGTAAGGATGGGGGAGTGTGTGGGAAGAAGGAGGGAGAAGATGCTCTTACAAAATCTTTTAATGATTTATTTTTGATATCCATTTTTCAAGCCTTGGGAAGTGCAGTCCATATGTTTTTTCCTCCTGGCTGTAGTTGGCAAAGAAGCTGACAAATATGGTCCCTCAGACTCCTTCCACTTTGCAAGGAGCCAGAAAATACAGTTATATTTAGCATGTTACCAAGGCCAGCAGCAGAGTCTGTTGCTGGGTGGTGATTCCCTGGCTGCAAGCTCACGTGCCATCCGGGACAGGTTGGGAATGCGCCTTCCCTGGAGTCAATACTCAGACTAAGTTAACAACAATGAAATCCTCCAGTTAAAACAGGAGAATTGCACTGGTCCCAGCAAGCTCGGCATGCCGCTTGCTGACACAAGTCAGGACTGAGTGGTGTGTCCCTTCCTGGCTCGTGCTGTGACCTACCGCAGCTGCTGGGATGGTGTTTTATGATGCAGTACTTCAGCTTGGAGAGTGTCTCAGTAGATCGCTGCACTGGGACTGTCCTCTGCCCTGTGCTGAGCATTCAGTGTGCTGGAGCCACAGCAAAACAGTCATTGCAGCGAAACAGTGCCCTTTAGCTCAAAGATGCTCATCTGAAATTTAGGGGCTTGATACTGAGGCCTGCCCTGTTGTATTTCCTCATGTTGTATGCCCAGGCCACCTAGGTATGAAATGGAATTGTCCTTATTTGTCCCCAGCCCAGTATCCATGCAGCAGATTTGCTACCGGTTCCCTGTTGTTTTCCCTGCTGTGTTGCATCTGGTCCTCAGAAGTGAATAATGGCAATTCCTTTGTCCTTCTGGCAGCTTTCATAGAGCTGAAAATTGGTCTGGAAGAGTGTATGTATTTCTGAGAAGTACTGAGAACTGAGTGTTGTTCTGGAAGGGTAGAAGGACTCACCCCTGTCAGTGTTGGAGCTCAGAGGATACTAGAGGTGCCCATTGCTTAAGAGTAAGACATCTTGAAAGCTGTTCATAGCTGGATGTCTAAACTGGGAACATTCTGTGTCACTGTGAGTCACATCATCAGTTCCTAAAATGCATTGTCTGAGAGGTGAAGAACCTACTGTGGTGCTGGAGAGGACAGCTTGACTCAGCTGTGGCTTGTAACCCATCCTGGTGAAACACAGTCATTGATGCTGAGGATCGAAATGGTGGCAAGGAGGAGCTACACTGAAGGTGTGGGTTTGAATCTGAGTGCAGTGGTGATTCATTTTGTTTTACTGGAGCCCTAAAAGGCCTGACTGACAGCCGTGTGGCACTTTGCAGCCTTTGCTCTGCAGCATCATCTGCGCAGCTCTCAGCTCCTTGCAAAAATGTGCCCTCATTGGCAGCAGGAGCACTCTGTGGGCACTGGTTTCTGCTCACAGCTCTGTCTGCAGGATCAAGGCCTTGTGCCGTAAGGGCTTTCTTTTTTTGTTGGTAGTAAAAACATTCTGTTTGTAGAACTCCCTGTTGGAATTAAACAAACTTTGTTTTGAGAAAAAAGTAGAACAAAGCTTCACACCAAGCTGGGGTGGCCGGTATCAGTGACATGCAAAATTTTAGTTGGAAAAGCAAAGTCCTTTTCAAGTTGAAGGCAGCCAGGTAAGTATTGTTTACAAAAAACAGGAGCTCTTTTTTTCATTCTCTCTATTCCTGCAGTGTAGACACATCTATACAGATTTACTAAAAATTTGATAGAAAACAGTGTTTTCCCAACCCAAAGCACTTGTGCCAAGTTTCAACCAGGAGCAGTTTCTAAGACTGATATGTAAGCCCTGGAAGTCTGCAGTCCCTGTGGAGGGACCTGGTTCTGTACAGCAGGAAAGATGTGAGAAGGATGACCCAAACCTACCTAGTGCTGATGAGTCTCCTCCTTCCAGATTAATGCAGTTATTTACCTTGTAGTAGTCCTGGGTTGTCTGAGCATCAGCCAGCGGCCTGGTGCCATTTTACTCTCATGTTGCACATATGTACAAAGGTGTCTGGTGATGAAGGTTCATGTCCTCGGGGCCTATGAGCAGTTAACTCACTGCCGGGGATCTGGTGCTGTTGGATCAATAGGAAGCAAAAAATATCATTAGAAAGTCTTTCTTTTGACTTGGGTTGTTGGGCTCTTCTAGGAGCAAGTCTCCATTGATTTGAGGTGATCTGTAACATCAATGATACTTTACTTTTAGTAGCCACTGGCTTCCCTAGTGCTTATGTTTACTGGGGGGAAGTAGCCAGCGATGGAAAATATTTAACAAATGAAAGCACAAAGAAATTGTTTCAATTCTTCCTCCTGTGACTACCAGTTCTCAGCATCTCAATACATGCATAGTCAGGATCAGAGGTGCTGCTCTACTAAGCTGTGCTCTTAATGTTTTACCCAGCACAGCTGGGGAAGTGGTGGAGACAGTTTTGTTCCTTGCTGTCTGGTTGTCAGGGCCAATTAAGTGGTCTGGTGTTGGGAGGGAGGAGAAAAACAACCCACATGCACAAATGGGATTTTTTTTGTTGTTGTTTCTGGAACTGTTGCCACAAGCTTCTGAAAATACTGCTATTTTTGTTACATTATTTTCTTTTACAACAATCATTTTAGCATCAGGAAGCTTAAGTTTTAGGTTTAGCATGGTACTGTTTGGCTAATGTTACAGCAGGAGAAGTCATGTTGCTTCTTCTCTTCGCCCAAGTATTGCACTGCTATAGAAAAATCACAGAAGCAGCACAGTAGCTACCAAGCTACCTCCTCCTCCATGATTGTGTTGTTCTAGTAACCCAAACAATCCTTAATTAAATTTCCCTGCCTGCCTTGAGCGTTACATTCACTGAAATGCTGTTTCATTATGTTTTTTAGGGCCGGTGTACCCGAGAGAACTGCAAATATCTCCACCCTCCCCCACACTTAAAAACACAACTTGAAATAAATGGACGCAACAACCTGATCCAACAGAAGACAGCCGCAGCCATGTTTGCTCAGCAAATGCAGTTCATGCTACCAGGCGCGCAGCTACAGCCCATTGTAAGTTACAGCAGTGGATCAGGTTCACACTGCTTCTTGTTTCTCTCCTGTTTGCTTATGGAGGCCCCGGCCTTTTGCTTTTGCTCTTGCTCAGATGGTTGTTGGTGCTGCATAGAGTTGGGCAGCACTTCCAGACAAATGTCAGATGCTACTTCCACATCTTCTTGCAAACTGTGGCTCCCCTTTCCTGTGGTTACTAAGGAGCTGTGGGAAGGGCATGAAGCAGAAGGGCTATAATGCCAGGTAGACTTTTGATCTGGTGATTCATGCCTGTCCCAGAAGTCCTTAGCAGTTTAATTCCAACTGATCCTATTTTGCATAACTATTCTACAGTGGGGTGAGGATGCTGGCATTCTTCTGTGCTGTGGCAAGAGGCCAGCTGACTCCCTTGGACTGAACACTTTGCATTTGTAGGCTAAAACTGGGGAAGATGAATCTTGTAAGATGAAGCTTGTAAGGCTTGCCTGGGAATGAAGACCCATTTCATCACCATTGTCCCAGCAGAGAGTTATGCTAATGTCACTGCCCTGTCACTTGTATTTCACAGTAGTTCTGGTTTTATGCTAACAGCAGGAAAGATTTGCTTCTCTTCAGGTAGACAGGGAAGCCTGTGGGAGATGGGTGTTTGCAGAGCAGGTAGTTCAGAGAAGCCTTCACAGCTGTTAACGTATTGGTTAAAACAGGCTTCTAGGCTGGGGAACCCTGTTAAGCCAGGGAGAGGATGGTTTGTCTCGGTTGGGTGACATTTGTCAGCTGAGCTTGAGTCTGTCACCGTGTATACTTTAAGAAATGTCGAAGGTCTTAAAGCAGCTCTTTGGTGCTGACATAAGCAAGCTGCATACTTTTAACTGAGAGCCCAGTTAGGAATCCTCCATTTAAAGTTGAGGTCTTTCCTGGGCAGTGTGCACTCAATGAGCAGTTGTTGGGTGAGGTTCCATGTGCTCTGCCATGTGGGAAGTCTGGCTGGATCCCTCAGCCAGACTCTTCCAGCCTGTACTTGCCCTCCTGGTGTTCCACCTACGGTGCTTGCTTCTCTGCCCAGCTGAGGCTTCAGACTTGATATCTCTCACCTCCGTTTTGAAAAGCTCAAGCGTCCCTGTTTTATCCTCACAAGACACCAGTGAAGTGTTCTTTCTTGTTGGAGGTGTTGTGCTGTTTGATGGAAGAGCTCATGATGAAGATGTGGTTCACTGGGGAAAGCTAGCTGATGTCTCTTCACATTTCCCTAGTCTGGCGTGTTCCTCCTGTCTTTGGAAGGCTTTTCCACATTTATCCTCACTCTGGTCATTGTCTGTGTGTTAGCAGCTTTATCTTCACCCTGCCATGAATGCAAGGAAAAAGCTCTTTATTCTTCCCATTTGCAGATGGAAAAGTAAAGCAGAAGAGAGATTGGGCCACAGAAAACATCTTTAGCTGCTCTGAGCCTTAAGCTCTAATCTACGATCATCTTTGCACCTCTTTTTGTGGAATTTGAAAGTACGTGCACATCAGGAGGGAATCCTGAATTCTCCCAAAATGGTTTCCTAGCCCTGTACCAAAAGCAAACCTTTCCTGTTTGGGGTTTTCCTCTGTGGGGAATTCACAGTGGATGCTCTTTGGCTGACTATTCAAAACATCTTTGGGATTTCCTCTTTGGAAAGTTCCCATCTTCCCCTTTTGCAGTCTTGCAGGTCCAGTTCACTCCTGCAATTTGACTTCTGTCTTTTAAATTGCCTCTGAGACTGAATCTGTCGATGTGTCTGGTTAGTGTTCTCATTTCAAAGGTAACCTTATCTGATGAGAAAAGTCCCTGGTTCCCAAATTGTGCCATGAGGTAAATGTGGGCAAAGAAGAAAAATAAGAATTTGTTCTGCAATGACTGCTCCCTTCCTGTTTTCCCACACTTTGCTCATAGTCAACGAGCTCTTGGTCTAATTCCTGCTGCCTGACTTGCTCCACACCAATTTCAGGACAAACAAGAGATTGCTCTTTCACCTGCCTTTGATTTCCTGAAGATGTTGCCAGTGGAAGCAGGCTTTGAGAATTCTTTTCTCTCTTAAATGAGAAGGGTGGGGCCTCCTTCTGGCTACACATGAAATTCTTCAAAGCAGAAAGTATTATATCAGATGCAGCAGCAGAACAAATCCCATGTGATCAGAAAGCTGATCAACGGGATGCCTGCTTAATTGGGATGCTTGCCAGAGATGAGATTTGGAACAGCATGCTTAATAGCTCAAAACAATGGCTTAGAGATTTTAAAGTGCATTTTCCCAGAAAAGCTACTGTATCAAAAAAAAAAAAAAGCCATCAAAAAACCCAACAAACCCCACAACATAACCCAGCGCTTGACATAGCCACTTTTCACTGTGCTTCCTGAAATGGCATTGAATATGTCTGTGTGTGAGCTTGCATCTAAACATTTGCTGCCATATCTTCTTACTCCACCACTCCTGTTGAACCAGGAGCCAGGACCCTGGTGGTGGCTGTTTAATGAAGGTGCTGCTTGGAAAAGAGTGTCCTAGGTAGGCTGTCAGCTGCGTGCTGCTTGTGGAAGACTACTAGGTTTGAATTAACAGTTGCTCGTGCAAGCTTATTCGCATTAAGTCTCTGGGAGCAATCTGATGTGGCTACTAATGGTCTGTGCAAAGCTGAGAATCACATGAATGCTGGGTGCCCATGATGCGGTTTTAAACAGACTGCTTCGTACAGCACTTTAAAGTGAGTCAGGCCAAGGCCACGTAGCAGAATGTTTGCTCAGCCTGGTATATTTGTTTGGGAGAGACCTTGGAGAAACCATATGGGTGCCAAGCAGGAAGGATCTAGTATGGTTTTGACTTTTGAAAGTCCAAATTCACCTTGACAGCTGGCTTTGGTTGAGCTGTGCTGGAAGCCCTCTGGGCTGTTTTTCTGCCTGTCATGCTCTTTGTAGCCAGGACTTAACAGCTCTGACTCATCTGTGCCCATGAAGACAACACGCACTTTAGCTCAGCTGTACGTCCCTTTCTGAGGCGAGTAGGACCCTGCTGCCGTCCCTTGGTGCTGAGGAAGGAGTTAAAGCACGGGGTGACCAACTTGCTTGCCCAGTGAGCTTGGAAGAAGTGCTGGAGCAGATTTCAACAGGTGTTTTGGACATGCGTTTGTTCCATACAGCAAAAACCTGATCTATATCTCAGCCTCAAGTCAAAGACACACTAGGAGTGAATAAACACGTAACCTGGTGCACCTGGGAGCTGGCGTCTGCCAAGAGACAATGCTGTGGGGTGTAAACTCCTGACTTGTACTCTGCAGCAAACCACAAGTGAGAGATCCTTTAAGCTAGGAGTCTGTCTTTGTGGTCAGATTGGGGAAACAAGCATCTGTGGTGATAGGTAGCTGGATGCTTTGGCCAGTTGGGTTCTGTCCAGTGTGCTCAGCCTTCATGCTAGAGGGATGATTTTACAGCCAGCCTTAAGCAGTTGCACTGGAGGGGAACACAAGTTTTTGCTTTTTCTGAACAGCATCAGTTGTGTTTCCAGTATCAGGGTCTTCAGCCTTGTCAGTACAAGTTCTTTGTCTTCCTCATTTCTATCACCAGACTGTAACAAAAACTGCTGCTTTTGCGTGTTTGCTTTCCATGTGTAGCTGCTTAGCAGCGACCTGTCTCCTTTCCTTCAGGCCATCAACACCTTTGTATTTTTACTGGATCTCTCATTTTTGAGCCTTCCCTTTTTAGGTTCTGAGGTAACTCAGAATCAACACTTCTCAGCTGAGACAGCACTTGTGTTTGACAAAACACCAGCTACTCCTCTGCCTTCCCCTTCACACCTGCTCTGTGTTTCTTCTCTAGCTTTAGTATGATTTCTGCTAGACAAATTGAATGCAACTTCTAGTTTGTTAACAAAATCAACTGTTCAGGTTCTGTCACCACCGCTGGTGACAAATGCCCCTCCCTGGGACAGTCCCTTCTCTCTGCTCACGCCTTGAAGCCAACAGCTCCTGTGCTCAGGATCTACGAAGAGCTTAAAGCAGCCCTCCCCTAAGATGTGTTCTCACAATAGCCATTTCAGTTTCTTTCTTTTTTTTATTCTTACAAGCATTTTAATACTCAGTAAACCAGTCTTGTGAGCTGTTACTTGTCTGAACCCCTCTGCTGCTGCACTGTAACGTGTTTCCCTCTGCTCAGGAGTTACTGGTAGTGTCTCCATGTGCTATGGTTAATAAAAGGTAGTTTGCATGGAAACCTGCACCTTTATTTCCTGAAACTGCGAGAGCTTTAAAGGGGGCAGCAGGGGTAAGCGTTGATACTTTCAATCCAGCTGTTTTACCCTGGGGCACAGCAGTGACTAAGCTGAGACTTTTATTTTTTACTGTACAGTCATAATATTTATCTGTCAGGTCTCCTGGCTGCGTGCAATCACAAGAGGTGGATGGGAGGCATGTTGAGGAAGGCATTGCTTTTTGGAATAAAAATTACAGTTGGGTTCTGCTACAAGGAAGAAACACATTCAAATTCCCTCAGGACAGACCTGGTGTGGGGGACCCACACAGATGTAAAGGGAGGAGAGATTTGGCTGGCAGCATCTTTATTACTGGTACTGTTGCATGAGCCAGACTGGATTTCCCCATCCAAGATAGTCGGGGCTGGCAGTGAGCACAGCCCATCTTTTCCCCTCATCAGCCACAATAAATAGAGAGCTCCCTGATGCCAGCTTACAAAGGAGCAGTTTTCAGTGCACTTGGCACACTTCAGACTTAAAAACCCCAGTGCTTCCAGGTTTAATGTTTTGAGTGAGATCTGCTCATTCTCTGGCTGTGCATCTGCTGAAGATGCCTGAGTGGCTGCTCAGTGTCAGTTCCCTGCCCACGGGCAGGGTGTGGAGCAGAGCTGTCGCTTTCATTCAGCGGCACCGGGCAGACAGTTCAGGCGGGCAGAAGGAACAGTTATGAAACCTTGAGAACGCAGCAGCAGATGCCAGGGCCTGGAAATGGGTGAATGACCACCAGCAGCAATAAAATCCCATCCTGCTCCTTCGTGCACCCCTCTGTATGTCTTCAGGATCATTGATAGATCATCAGTTGCTCTTTGTGGACATCCTTCCTCTGCTCTCTTCAACTCGGCTTCAGATTCCTCTGCTCTTGCTAGTTGTTCCCAGTAAGGAGAGGGGCTGTTTTTGAGGGAAGAACCTTAAAGATGGGGACTGTGTTTCAAGGAGCAGGACATGCCTCCCAGTTAGTCATGGTTTTAGTGTGGAGGGGCTGGTGTGTCATCTCTTCACTAATGTTTCACACCCCTTCCCACTGGTTTCTGGTGAATTCACTCAGTGTGAGGCGTTGCAGGCCCTCTTCCCTGGCTGCACAAGTGCCCTGGCATGGGAGGAACATCTCCCCTCCATGTCATAAACCAGCTAGGTCCTTGGGGTGACTCCTGCTTGTGTTCCAGCCCAGACAGGATCTGAAAGGATATTCTGAAAGGATCTTCTGAAATTTTGGAGTGAAGTCTGTCAGGGTATCCAGGACTTTTGCATGTGTTGGGTGTATTGTGCAAGCCACGTGTAGCTGCAAGGCTTAGGCTACTACATGTATACAAAACGAGTGCTGACAATGTGTGTTGGGCATCAGCATAACCCTGTGCAGACTGGCCAGGCTGGAGAAGCTCCTTAAAACAGCATTTATGGTGTGAATGGTGGCAGTAGTTCAGCAGATGTCACTGTAATAACTGGTGATCATGCAAAATAAAAGTCTAACAATGCTCCCTTCTCACTAGAGTGTTCAGGGAGTCACAGTGTTTGAAGATCCTTCAAGAGCTTTTCTAGCAGCCAAAGGTGTAAAATGTCTGGGAGCCACAGAGAACTGAGAGAGAAGAAAATTATTTAATAAAGGGCTGTAGACTGTAGGATCTCTGGATTTAATGGTTCAAATCTCCCATCAGCTGAAGCGGGGCCTGACTTGGACTCAAAAGAAGAAAAATTGGAAATCCCTCCCAGAGAGTATTATTTGGTTCTGCTACACTTAAAGCACCCAGTGCTAGTGATTCAGGAGGCCATGTCTCTGTTGTGGAGGAGAAAGTGGGATGTATGCTAGCAGTGACTCTTTGTCCCCTTTTGCATCAGCTCTGGAGCTGCCTGCTGTCACTCTGACCTTAGGAAGGCGACATCATTAAGTTAAATACAGGTTAGTACAGCCTGACTGGTATTGCTGTGGGCTAGCTTCTTCCACATCGTAACAGGCCAAGTACTCCATAGCTTATGAAAGTACTGGGATGAAGATACTGTTGAGAAACACACTCTCCATGTGTGATTTCTTATAGAAGCCCACAGGACCAGAGATGCAAAAGTAAAAGTAGGGAGGGGATGATGTGTGTGGCCAAAAGAATGCCCCAGGTGATTTTGTAAGCACACTTGCATTTGTTGCAGAGCAGAGGTTTCAGCTACTGAGGATGGCATCATGTGCACATGTGAGAAGCTTTAACTGTAACCCAGAGTTCACAGTGGAGCAGGTGACAGAGGTGAAAAAAACAGTTGCAAGTCACAGGCTCCTTTCTCTGGAGGCTGCTGGAGCCCCTGCTATGGGAGCAAGAGTGCTGCCTTGCAGGCGCTGGTGTTCAGAGTGGGCGGGTAGGATTTTTCATCAGCTGGAATTGGTTTCATTCTCAAATGCCTCTCAGTGCTTTAAAGTCTTACAAACTCCATGGCTATAGGGGCTTCTTACAGACTTTAAACTTGGCACCTGCTTAGGAACTTTGTGTGATCTCACCTGCCTGGCAGAACAGCAGCTCCTTTCCCAGACCAGCACTGCAGGAGCAGTTCAGGCCACTGGCACTGAAGTTCTGCCATGCTGGCAGAGTCTGCTGGATGTGATTTAGGGATCAGGAGCAATTGAGACCTTAATGGCTCCTTGTTCTGTCTTCCCATGGGGACATTGCTCCTCACGGTATAGCTGGGGTACTGGACCTTGTGCTTGCCCACCTGGGCCATCTCATCTGGTGTGTTCTGTCCATGCCTCTTCTGAGCCCACAACCCGCCTACTCCTGCTAGAGCTGTGAGGTCTGGCGTATTGTAACACTAGTGTGTTTGGTATCCCCTTGCTGCCATTCACCTGGATCATAGGCTTGGGATACTCCTGCAAAATTGCTTTTGCCTGGAGACTGTCAACAGTCAAACAAACCTCAGATATGCAGAATGCTAGACCTTCAAGCGTACTGTAGCAGAGATGCCTCGCCTAACTAAATGATCTCATTTGTCTACCTGAGCCACAGTAGCCATGATAATGTGGAATTCGGTGTGGGCTGGTAGTGAATTCAAACATGTAGCTAATGGAATTAGGTGTTTCTACGTCCTGAAGCTGCTGCATACCTTGAGGTCTCTGTACAGCATTACAGCATACACATACAGAAACAGAGATATTTATTTGGGAATGAGAAGTCTGTTTAATTTGGGCCTGCCATAATTGCTGGCATGAAATCTTTAATTGTGTTGTTAAACTATAGAGATCATTAATATGCTTTGATCTGGCAAATAAAGATGACTTGTATTCGGCATGAGTCACAAATTGTGAGTCAGGAGAAACTCATGGATCGCAAGAAAATGGCAATAAATGAATAGATCGGAGAGCACAGCGTTTTGATATTGCTAATCAAACTGTGTGAAAGGATTGAAAGGTTGCAAAGCTTTGATGGGTACTCCAAGGCAGAGCTTTTTAACTCATGTTTTGTTTTTCTTCTTTCTTTACACAGACAACGTTTCCTGTGACTCCATCGCTTGCAACAAGCCCCACAATGGCTTTTAGTCCCTACCTGAGTCATGTTTCTCCTGGGATGGGCTTGGTTCCTGCAGAGCTTTTACCAAATACTCCTGTCCTGGTTTCCGGAAATCCTACTGTTACAGTACCAGGAGGCTCTGCTGGGCAGAAACTGATGCGTACAGATAAACTGGAGGTATTTGGATGTCCGATCGGATATTGCTGATGGGAATGAACAGGGCATGTGGGCCCAACTTGTTGCTCTCTGCTAGGATGACACAGTGCAGGGTTTAATTTGAGCTTTCCTAACATAGAGCTACTGCTCACTGCTTGAGCAGACTCTCCTGCAGGGCCTGATCCCAAATCCTTGGAAGGCACGGGAAATGTGGTAACACTTCCAGTTTTGGTGGGTGATAGGGCAGGGCCAGGATTGTTGTTTCCTGTGTGTGATCTGCCACGCTTAAAAAATGTGAGTGGGTGGTCTGCCGTTGAATGGGAGATGTTTTGGAAGTAACAGACACTTCCCTTGTTGTCAGAGGGCGTTATTGAGCTGTTACAGAAAGCTTTAAGCATTACACTATTGGGAATGCTGGGTACGGGGCATTGAAAAGACATCCCCTCTGCCCCCACGCTTGGCTGGGCATGCTGGGACTTAGCATTCGAGGAGTTGTAAATGCCTTTCAAACCCTAAGCAGAGGCTCTGCAGGAGATAATGGCTGAAGACCTGAATTCAGGGGCCCCTGCAGGTGTAAATTATAACACAGGAAGGTAGTGGAGAAGGGTGTAATTTCAAAACACATTGTTTTGTGTTATGTACTTGATATTGCCTTGCTGATTGCTTCCGCTCTCATATGACGTTTCACCTTTCCCCACGCTCAGTCTGATAGTGCACTGGTACGTGATCTACACCACAAGCTATAGTTTTCAACACTCTCTTAGTTGCTTGAACAAGGAAACCTTGCGGTTCCATTTTTTGAAGCCTTTTTCTGCCTTTGATGTTTCAATGCTCATAACTTACAAGGATCCACCAGATCTTTGTAAAGCTAGGAGTTTTGATAACACCTTACAAACACTTGCAGTGTAACTAAACACACTGTCATGCAACCCCAGGCTCAGAATTTTATTGTGGAGGGCAGTGAGACTACTTATGTGAAAGAAGCAGCTCATGTTTAAGAAAAGGTACTTGTTGCAGCATGCAACATTTAGAATTGGATATCCTGCCTGATGGTATGCTGCATAACAAATACGTAATCCAACTGAGACGCGAATGGCGGAGTTGTTAGCATTTAAGCTTTAGAGGCAGGGGGAGGAATCCTGAGCTTCAAAAGTTTTGGCAAAATGGTATTAACTTCCTGGGGTCACTTTCTGTTCTGCAGAAATTCTGTACTTTGCTTGCATTTGGTAATTTGCCTTTTTAACTCTGCGGTTTTTTTCATGCCCTGAACCAGCTGTGAGTAGCACCAGCTGCCCCTGTTGCTGTTTGTACTAGCCAAGATGAGGATGGATTTAGAATATACTGGTAGTTATTGTTGCCAACTGAACTGATACTCTGTGTTGAAAATACTGAATGAGAAGTAACTTCCTGTTCTGCTCAACAATGTGACTTTCTTTTAAGGTTTGTCGAGAGTTTCAGCGTGGAAATTGCACACGTGGTGAGAATGATTGCCGCTATGCTCACCCTATAGATATTGCAATGATAGACACAAATGAAAATACTGTTACAGTTTGCATGGATTACATCAAAGGTCGATGCTCTAGGGAGAAATGCAAGTACTTTCATCCCCCTGCACACCTGCAAGCCAAAATCAAGGCAGCTCAACACCAGGTGAACCAGACAGCTGCAGCTGCGATGGTAAGTAGAGCTCTTACCGAGCTGTATTTCCATTGCTAAGAGATTTCATTTGTGTCATATGTGTCATTTGTGGACAAGTATAGAGTGCTTTGTAAATGGCTGACTAGAATGCTGAGAGCATGTGCAGTCTGAATCGTATCTCTTCATCCTTTCTCTGCGCTCACCGTAGCATGAAGCCCTCAGTGGCACAGTACATCTCAATGGTGATTTTCTGACATGACATCATGAGGTGACATGAACACAAGCACAGCAGCACCTGGAACCATCACCTACCCTGGCTAAGTCATAGGTGTCAATTTAGCTTCCTTAGTACACAATGAAAGCAAAGACTGCCCATCCCATAATACACCTTTTGTAGGGAGATCTTAGCCTGTTGAAGTCAGCAGCAAAATTTGCACTGACTTAAAAGCAGGCAAGGTATCAGTTGTTCAGGCTTAGGAAACTTGTGCCTGGTACCTTTGTCGAGGCTCAGTAAAAGGCCAAGGCTCAAACCAAGAGTAATTTCCTGGCCTGTTTGATACTTTGAACCTGGTAGGGATGGTCCTGCCTGCATTTTAATTTGAATTGTGATTCCAATACCTGCAATTCTAAAAATGAGTCAAAGAAGGCTTACCAGCTCAAATACCTTGTTGAAGTAAATGTTTGCCATTCAGTTCAATACCAACTGTTTATTCCAGAGATGAGAGAGCTGGAACAGTCAGCCTGGGGATCTTACCGATGTGTATAAATTCCTGATAGGGGAAGTAAGGAAGGTGGATGCAGTCTTTTCTCTGGTACCCAGTGAAAGGACAAGAGGGAATTGACACAAAGTTATATATAAGAAAATCTGTTTAAATGTAAGTCAAAATGGATTTACCATCAGTGGTGATCAAACACTGCAACAGGTTGCTCCATCCTTGGAGATACTCAGAACTTTCCTGGGCGCGGTTCTGAGCAAGCTGCTGTAGCAACCCTGCTTTGAGCAGGGTGTTGGACTAGATCATCTCCAGAGGCACCTTCAAACTTCACCCATTCCATCATTTTTTTAATGTTATAACTCATACTGTGAAGGTCTTTGCCTCCTTTTTGATACATAAGTAAGGGTACTGAGATTTTTCTAAATGCCTTTGTTTTTTTTAAAAGGCAGTGAAAGATATTGCATTTCATTCGTGGTGAAATGTAATACAAAACTGGGAGGATTCTAGAAATTAAACAGCTGCCCTCCTTGTAGCATTGGTATTACCTGGAATGTAATTTGAAGAATCAATTTGTACCGCAATATTTATTTGACCTGCAAAATTTATATATTAGATTTCTTTCTCTTTTTATTATTGTTGAAACAACAGCCCAGGTCTGTTGAAAAAGAACCTTCTGAAACGAAACTCTTGTGTTTTTTACAATTGAATCTTTATTTTTTCACTAATTATCTAGGACACTGCTGCTTAACCAAAGCCAGTGCATGTTTTATTCATGCTGCTGGCTTCTCTTAAAAATGTAATTAACCTTATTTGTATGCTGTTAACTAGGATCTTTAAAATATTTATTGATGGCTTGTTGCATCACCCCTGCTACCAAAACAACTTACATTATTCATTGACTTTTCAAGGTTTTATGCATTTACTGTACCTGTTGAAGGTACTTTAATAAAGGGAAGAATGGTGCCCAGTTTTATTGGATCAAAGAGCATATGCCAGACAAACATGTGTACCTTCTAAAGTAGATTTGGAACGACTTCAAATCTAAATTCTGAAGGTATTTCTGAGGAACCCAATCCTGCAGCCACTTGACAAACACAAGTAGTAGCTTTCCTCCTGCTTGGCAGAAGGCAGCGCAGCACAGTCAGGTGCAGTGGGTCAAGCTCAGTCCCCAGTTCAGTATGTGCTTGAGCCGCCCATCTTTACTGGTCGTCCTTCCCTTGCCACCAGTGCTCCTCCTGACCTCGTTCTGTAGCTGCAGAACGAGGGCTCAAAGCCTGGTGCAAGTCCACTCGTAGGCACTAATCCCTGAATGCTTCTGTCCTGCTGTGCCAGCTGCAGTGAAGATTCTCTAAAGCACATGTCTTGTGATGACATTAGTTTAAAAACTTACCGAGGCAAAAGAGCTGACTAGCTGCTAGGCCAGGTAATTACTCAGCCACCACACGTTGTGCATGCCTCGTCTTTTTAATATATTGTATAATGCATTCTTTTTTTTTTTTTCCTCTCTTCGCATCCCCAAAATGTTGCTCTCTGTTGACACACCTCTGCTTGCTGTTTTTGTTACTGTGCTTGACCCCCCTCCCCGGCCCATTGCCATCATGTGCTCGCTGCCTGCTAATTAAGACTCAGTCGGCTGTCAAATCACTGAAGCGACCCCTCGAGGCAACCTTTGACCTGGTACTTGGACCTTTCACCTTCTTGCTTAGCACGTAACCATCTTAGTCTGCATGAAAGCCTTCTGCGCTTGGTCTGTTGTGTTAGTGCCCTGGGGAGACTGCCCATCCCAGCCAGAAATGTTGCAGTGTGCGTTCAGACATGCCAGTCCTGTGCCCCACACACCATCCATTAACTGTCTGAGCTTTGCCTCCTGGATGAAACCTGGATGTGTTCTGGAGGCAGCGAATAATCTTTGGGAGAGGCGACTCTGGGTTTTAAAGTGTTTTTTCAAACAGTGGCAGCTTTGGAGTCATGCTGTAATTTTTCTATGAGAGTTAAACTCATTAGGACTGCAGTGTGCTGGATGTGCCAGAGGACTGGGCAGTGCAGGACAGATCCAGCAGCTTTCTGTGGTGTGCCCAGCAGCTCAGCCTCACCTGGCAGTGCCAGACTGTTACTCCTTGCAGAAGGGTGTTCTGTGCAATAGGCACAAATTGCATTTACGAGGGAGATAGCTAAGCAGCGCTCTCAGAGATCTATGCTGGGAACTGAAGCAGGTGCAGTGCGGGATTTCGGTCACGTGTTCAGTGAATGGGGAGATGGCTGCTCTGCAGATGGCTCTGACTCTGGTTCCTCCCCCTGTACCTCAGTGTCCCCAGCAAAAGGATCTCCTTTTGGGTGTCTTTTACTTCAGTCTTGGGCACAGGATCTGCTCCTCAGGCTTCTGTCTGCAAGTTCTATTCCTATAAGCTAACTTTGTGAGTCTCAAGTGTGGTTTACAAAACCCCATCAGATAAGTTATTTTCAATAGTCCTCCTGCTCTCAAACTTCTAAAGGTTTGCAACCGTGGTGTTGGAATATGTTGCCTCTTCTGAACTGTTTGGGAAGGCTGTACTAGAGAAGGATTCACAGTAGTGATAAGAGCATGTATAATTTTCAGAGGGAACTGTTCAGATTGCTTCCTCTGCTTGCCAGGGAATGGATGCTACCTTTGCCCTCTCTCAGATCATTTTGTATTTGTTGTGCATTGGACTGAAGCAGCAAGCCAGATGCACACCCAGCTTCTCTTTGCTAAGTGCAAAGGGGTGAAGGTGTGATCTGCTTGCAGGAGATAATGATCAGAGGGGAACTTTGAGATGCAATTAAATTGTTTGTTGCAAAGATTTCATCCAGTTCTTGTCTTGCAAAAAGTATTAAGAGAGGGCTGTTAACCAGCACGTGGGAAGTTTTGACTTTGACATGCGGTGTGTTTTTATCTGTCAGTCATACTGAAAGATTGTTTTCCATGCCATGTAGAGAAGTGGCACAGACCTCTTTGTTCAGATGCACATGTCCCAGCAAGAATGTGGCTTTCCCGGCCTGAAAATGGGAATTCAGCATTTTTTGAATGGAAAAATGTGGCATTTTTGTAGTGGGAATTGTTCATTGGGATCAGTATGTGCTATTACAAGGATACTGAACTGAATTAAGTCTATGTTGATTACCCATGTGTGCACACAAACAAACGTGCTAAAAAGAAAGTCAGGAAAACTTACTGTTGAAGGCTACTTCTACATCTTTGATGGTCAGAGCTTGTCCATAGGGAAATCACAAGCAGCAGGATGAAATGAACTCACCAAGTTAGTTATTTGCTACAGAGGTTTAGTCTTGTTTCTGTTCTGCAGTGGAGAGGCACCTGCTACAGGATTGGGTATGGTCAAAGTGTGATGAGGACTCTCCCATTGCCAGAAACATCTTGAGATGGGCTTCTGGCTTCCGTGCCCACAGACACTGTGTGGTACAGCTGGCCTTCTAGCTGCACAACTACTGCTACAATGTGCTTGTTTCTTTAGAAGACTCTGGAAACGTTGTATTTATTTGGGCTTTTCTGCCCAGCTGCTGTTTAGAGTTTCCCAAAGGTGCTGTTCAGGGAGCAGTAGTGGAACTACCAGAGCTCCTTTCTCTCCGTTGCTCCCAGGGGGCTGGAGCAGGGTAAGGAGGAAGGGTGATGTTAGATGATGTGGTGGTCTCTTGTACCTTGGTGTCCTTGTGGCTGTTTTATATGCTCCCTCTGACTGCAGTGCTGGGCTCTGGAATTGTCCTGTGTGTAAAGATCCAGAACAACACAGCAAGGCCTCAAAGCCATCCGCTGTTCTGCTTTTGGCACTGCCATTATGGATAATGGGATTTTTGGGGTGGTGACAGCCTTTGACCAAGAAGCAAGGAGTCAAAAGTCCATTATGTGTCTGGCGCAGTTGCTTTGCTTTAATTAGTAGTTTTGTTTCTGAGACAGATTTTGGAAGTGTCTGAAAAAGAATGCTTTGCAGTGAGGCACAGTAAGAAGCTTGAATTTAAGTGGCAGGTTCTTCAGTCACTGTAAATCTGTGAAACACCTTTGATGGAAGTGGAGCTACTCCAGTCTCTACAAGTTGCAGATGTGTCCTTTGCCTGGAGGAACATTCATGTAGCTGTCCTTAAATAGATGAGATGTAGATACAGTCAGATTTAACATTGATATCAATGAAGGCTCCCCTGGAAATGGAAACTCCTAGATCTTTACCTAAAAGATCTCATCCTAAAATACAGATCTTAAGCAGAAGATTTTGATATCCATGTCTGAGAATGTTATCCCATGTTTGACTGCTGTCTTTTGGTACTAACCAGGAGAAAACTGGGAAGATTAAGTCCTAATGCTGGCACTGAATGCCTGCTGGCATTAGCAGAGGATGTGTGCATGTCTGAGAGCAGTTTTGCAAATGTAATTTCTTCTTCTAATTTTTTTTTTAAATATTAAAACCACCATGTGAATAGCAATAGGATGGAGTAATGTTCTGCCTAGAAGTATCTTGCTTAACATTTCTCAGATGAGCAGTCTCCTATAGCAAATTAAATCTAAAGTGAAACCTGTTTCTAGATGATGACAAACTTGCAAGCTTTCACTTATTTTCTGTTGAATGTTGATCTTCATAACACCTTAAAATCTCTTTACTTGTGTCCTCTCTTCCAAGTACTGTGTTTGTAGCCTTAACCCATCATTACCTAAACCTCCTCTATTACTTGTCCTTCACTGTCACCTATTAAAAAATAGGAGTGATAACCCTATTTTTCAGCCATTGATTTGCTATGTGATATAGACTAACACAGCTCGGCAGAAATGACCTGATTCTGCATGAATTCCACGTGCGCAAATCTCATTGACGTCAATAGGAGTGTTACGTGCAAAAGGACTGCAGGGCATAATTAAAAAGGACCCTTTTCTATCACAGTATGGAGATAAATGTGGTTTCTACTCAAGTACAATGAAAAGCTGTAAATTATTAGAAACATTCCTGTCTCCTAAGAACCTGACACACTACTTTGCTGTTGAGACATGCTTGGGTGAATGATGAGTAACTCAGTGAGAAAAGTTCCTGAGTTGAGTTAATGGTTTTTACCAAGTCTGCTCATGAAACAGGTTTGACAGGCTGGAAGAAGCTCAGTGGTGTGATAGAACAAAAAGACAGGATTTGCCCGATAGCAGGGCCCACCCAAATCTTCTTTTAACAACAGATTTGTCAATGGCTTTTTCCACTGTTAATAATGAGCAAGCAATGTTTAACTGCTGGAGGCCTTCTAGAAATTGGGAGCAAGTCCAAATCTGCTGGTGGTGAGCTGTGCCACTGGTGCGGGCGGTGGAGAATCAGGACTCTTCTTGGCCCTGTTGCATTTTCCTGTGAACATAGTCTTATGCCTGTAATTGGCAACAGCTCCTGCTTCGTTACTTGGAAACACACGGGTCAGCTGCATGCTTCCATGCTTCCACACATACATGTAGGCAGGTGTTGAAACACGCAGAGGCAAGCTTCTCTTTTTACTTCCGTGGCATTTATTGTTATGCTAATCTTCTTGGTCTTAAATAGTCATCTACTATAGTTCTCTTAGCTGGTATTTTTTTTTAAATGCTTGTTGCCTGCAACTGCTCTTGGTAGTCTCAAATGTGTCCTGTCCAGGTGATCGCCTCTCCCCTTTCTTCTCCTCATGTTTTTTTTCCTGTGCCCAAGTCAGTCCTGCTGAAAAGGTCCCTTAGAATCCCTCCTCCTTCTCAACTCTACCTCTACTCCTGGTGCATTTACTAACTGCTTACCTAGTGAAGTTGTGGTTTCACCTACTACTTCTACTGTGATTTAGCTGCTCTTCTCTTTCCCGTCTCCCTAAGTTGACCAAGTTGCAGGTGATTTGCGGCCATGACCCTCCCATTATTTATTGCATGCTTGATCTACATCTGGGCCTCTTTTTTTTATTCCACTTGTCTTTAATGACTCCCTTATCCACAGGCCCTGCCGCCTGGTGCACTTCAACCTTTACCAAAGAGGCCAGCACTTGAAAAAAACAATGGTGCCACCACAGTCTTTAACCCAAGCGTTTTCCACTACCAACAGGCTCTAGCCAACATGCAGTTGCAACAGCCTACATTCATCCCTACAGGTAAGTGTCTCCTTGCTTAGCTCAGCATCATAGTTGTGTTTTTTATGACCTAGGCATTGAGCTAATGAGCAGATTTCTAAGAGTCCTTAGCAAAAGAATATTGGTGTGTAATTTGTGTTAAAAATGTATGAAAAGTTAACATTTGTTGTTTAAATTTTTTTTCTTTCACTACTACAATTCAGAGCTTTTCACTTGTAGAGATCTCTTCTTAGTCTTTTTTGTTTGGCTTTGGGTCTTTTTAAGCAGTCAAACTAAGAAAAATTATCTGCATGTTTCTTGAATTCATACTTTCTGTTCCTCCTTATGGTTCAACTAGTTAATCCCAAATTAATTCTTTGACTCTTGCGTAGCACTCATGGACTCATGTTAAAATGTCTTGTGGACTTCTATGCCTGCTTGCTTGAAGCTGCAGGTATCTTTCTGAGCTTCTATCTCAGTGACCTACTTATTCCGGCAGCCATGTTGTTTATAGAGGGAACAGTTTGTCTTTAGTAAATACAAATTACATAATCCTCTTTAAAGGCATATATTTCCCTCTTCCTTGTCTTTTGACCAGTACGATAGCCTAAGCTTTTTAAAAGCAATTTAACTCCCAGCTTTTGTTGTTCCTTTAAGGTCTCAGACTAAAATTGGAAGATGCAGTTCAGTAATTCATATAGGACTGGAAATAGTGACATGGCAGATGTGACTGCTGACAAGCCAGTTAAACTCTGTTCACTGCAGCCAAATGAAAACCAAAACCTGCTTAGGCTAGTAAGTCTTATAAGTGGCTGAATTAGGAATATTCCAGAGTTGATAGCCTAGGTTTTAGTATCATTATTATCATTGCAGAGCATCATAAAAAAAACCCAAACACCCACTGCTTTTAATCTTTAATGCTGTATTCACTTGCCAGATGACATCTACAAAAACAAATAGATACACAGTGGACCTGCACCTTGGCCTCGCCATTCCTTCGAGTCAGGGGTAAAGCTTTAGAGACAGTCCTGTACTGACATCAAACTTTGGCTCAGATGTGAGCACAGGTCCAGAGAAATGAGATCTAAACTCTATGCTCATGTGACTTCCCTGTTCTGAGAGCACTTGGAGACATTTGGAACTCAACAGCTGCCAAGATGTTCTTCCAGGGAAGCTGAGTCTTGTCTGGAGAGAGACAGAGATGGAGCAACCTCCCCACACTGTGTGCTCAGTAAAGTGTTTTTGGAGGGCATGGGCTGAGCTGACCTTACTGCACTTTTTTAGGTGCCAAGCAAAATCCTTCTTCAGGAAACACTGACACCTCCAAGAACGCCAAATCACCAAGCTGGCTACACACTCCTCTTCCTTGAGGTTGCAGTTGCCAAAGTTGACATAAGGATACACTTTCTGATGCAAACGCTGTAAATTAGCTTTTACCCAGCACTCTGACTATGCTTTGTGTCCTGTCTTATGGCAATAAAATTACATGCAGGGCTGATGCGTAACAGGTCTATTTGCTGGCACCTGCTCTCGTCTGAGAGCAGGGCAGAGCAGCAAATTTCCAGTCAGAGGACAGATCTCTGATGAATTTACTTTACGCATCCCCATTTTCCCGTATGCATCAGACTGCAGATCTGGTCTCAGCCTTTGCAGTGCCCTGGAAAGCAAAACAGGGAAGTGGCACATAGCGCGCTCACACCATGGGGATGGGAATCCAGCTGTTGCTTTCCTTAATTTTGTCCTGTTCAGTTATTGAGACATCAGCATCATGGGTTGCCATGGGGGAAAGTCAAGATGTCTTTTGAAAATGGCATCATTGCTACAATTGTTTCAAGTCCAGAAAACACCTGCCACTTCCAGCTTAAACTAGAGACTTTGAGTCCTGGTCCCTGCTTGCAGGAGTAAATTGCTTTTGGAAAGTCGATTTTAACATGAGTGCAATGTTCCTCTAAGGGCAATTCTTTTCTGCTGACACGATCAGAAAGAAATCAACATAATAAGAAAAAAACCCCAAGCAGTCCTGATTTCTAGGATATATTGTATAATGTAATACTAGGGTGTGAGAAGAAATATGTTCTCTACTACCCAAGAATTCAAGAATTAATTTGGTTTGCTATGATATCTTAAAACTGAGTTTAAACTATTTATGCAGCAAAATGCAGAATCTGTTTGCATGTGCTTAAATACTGAATGCTGCAGAGAGAATACCTGCTTTTTAGTTAAAGTGATTTCTAACACTGAAGCTTCACTAATGAAATATCCCTTTTGTTCATCTTTCCACGCTTCAATGCATGGTGTGCAGGGTCAGTTCTGTGCATGACACCCACTGCAAGCGTTGGTAGGTTTTTCTACACAAACTTCTCAACTTTTCCTAATCTAAAAGAGACAGCAAGTTAGTATGCATCAGTGAGAACCTGGGTGGCTGAGTGGTGTGACTGTCTATCCGCTGTCTTCTTTGAGGCTTAAATGGTTGTATCCCTTTTAATTTCTGTGCAGTGCAGTGTTTTGTGTGACTAATAAGAGAATTCAAGGTGATGTGTTCCCACCTCTATTTAGTTTTGCTGCAGAGACAAAAATTTGTCACGTTAATGTCTTTACAACCCATTTAAGTCATTCAACAAAAGGAAATAGAAATGTGAGGATCCTGTTGGTTTAATTTTTTGTGTCAGACATCAGGTGCATTAGAGTTTGGATTTTCGGTTTTCCTTCTGAGAACATTTTAGGAGTCTGGATTAATAAAGGCACTAAGGAGGGACACATCTGGGGTCAGCCCTTCTGCCAGAGCGCAGGGCACTGCTTGTACAGCGAGAGAAGCAGGGCTTAAACTGTGAACCGACTGAAGATGCATCTCTAGTGGAGTGTCAGCTGTGCAGGTACAAGGAACCTAGGGAGATCCCGCTGCTGGTGCACCTGGGATACAGTGAGGCGACAGGACTGAGTACGTGCTCGCTGCTGGTGCAGGGATCCAGTACCTTCAGACTCAGAGTCTGGGTCTTAACTGGTAACCTGTGCAGGTCTTTGGGCACAGCAGGGTGGGTGAAAGGTGAGCTTTCATCTTCCAACCAAGGTTATACAAGACTGATAGCATCCAGGTGTATGCCTGCTTCAGCCAGAGGGAGAAAGGCGAGAGCAGGAGCTTTCGGGGAGCAGGTCTGAAAGCTTTGGCAAGAATGGCTAAGCATTCTGCTCTCAAACCTCCCCATCCCTATAGCACAGGGAGGACACGCTGCTTGCATGACGGGGAGCTGAGCCCTTCAAACGCACATCTGCCTGTAGAAAACCCCGACCCCCACACGCTCCAGCATCCTGTGGCTGGAGTGTGCCCAGCCTGCAGGCACACACGCTCCCTGACGGGACCAGCCATATCTGTGGAGGGGAAGGCAAGTCTGCTTCCCTGCTGCATGTTTGCGGGGACAGATGAGTCTTTCCATGGGCTCGCTGGCCCCACAAACCCCCGCTGCATTTGGGGATTGCCTGTGTGTGCCCCAGAGCATCCCTTCCAGCACTGTGCTCTGTGGGACGCGCAGCTTCAGGAGGCTTCCAAGCTCCCTGCTGCCGTGTTGTCCTTTCGGTTGCTCTTTCTGCAAATTGCAGCTGTTCAGATGCATTCGTGTATTTCTGCCTCTCGGCCCAGTCCCCTCTCCACTCCTCCCACCCTGCAAGAGGGGAGTTTTGCCAAATCCTGTAGAATTAGGGTGGAAAGAAAGCATGCGAGCTCGGGCTGCCAGATGCTCGTTTGCAGTGCCTCCAGCTCTGTCCTGTGCTGAAACATTATTCCCACTAGAGAGAGGTGAGAAAATCCAGTGAAAGGGCCACAGCGGCCACTACAAAGTGCATCATGTACCTCTGGTTGCTGGCGGGGACAGGGTGGGGAGGGAAGGGGACAAACTTTTCCAGATGGGTGGGAGGGTGCGCTTGCCAAAATGTCCCCACCCAAAGGAACGTGCACTGGCTGTGTCTAACTCCCCATGGGTGTGAGCTGACGTGGGCTTTTGCTAGCACACCCACCCTCTCCCCCCTTTGGAAATTTGGCCCTCGGAGTCTAATACATCATTGTTCTGCTTATAAATGTACTAAGTGTTGAGAATGTTTTGGTTTTTTCCTTAATTATAATTGTAATTGGCTTTTCCCCTTCTCTCTTGTTTATTTTTTTTCCCAACGCTGTCTTGCTTTGCACTGTGATTGCATGCTGCGCCCCGATGTGTCCTTCATGACGATGTCACATGGCTTGTTGCTGTGATTCCTGCCACGCCCCCAAATCCACCACATGTTGCCATGGTTACATTATATATTAAAAAAAATTAAAAAACAAACAAAAAAAATATACGCTCCACCCTCCCGTATGTCGCTTCCATGGTTCCCTTCCGAAAGTGCCCATGATGCACGGTGCTACGCCCACCACTGTGTCTGCAGCAACAACTCCTGCCACCAGCGTCCCCTTCGCTGCAACAGCTACCGCCAATCAGGTTTGGCCCTTTCAATGGCTTTCTTTCACGTGTTCAGATCTCGAGGACCAGGCGAGGGCCGGATCCTGTGCGGGGCCAAGCACCTTCCCGACCTGCTTGGCTCGGTGCAGGCTCAGGCGTGCAGAGGCAGCGTGTGTGTGTGTGCGCGTGCGCGTGTGTGTGTCTGGGGATCAGTGAGGGGGCACCGGCCAGTCCTGCCGTGTGCGGGATGGGCGGTGAACCCAATCAGAGCGTAGGGATGGGCGATTGGCAGGGTGCAGACACTTCTCAAAAAGCAGCTCCCCCCCCAACCGTCAAAAAACAGGCTGTAAAACTCCTCCTGACCACATTGTTGTGCCAGACCTGCAGCACTTCTGCTTTCAAGTCTCAAGTAGAAATACCACTCCAACTCCAAGCATCCTTTCCTGTGGTATTTTGACATGTCCTCTCCTGGCTGGAAAGTGGAAGTGAAAACGCAAAGTAATTCCCCCTGCCTTCCCCAACCTTGCAACATTGGACTGAAACAAACAACAATAACAAAAAAACCCACCCAAAAATGAACCAAAACTCAAAAAATCAGGGGCGAGGCTGTGAAGTCTGAAGCTTATTTCTATCAGTAGCATGTCACCCATCCCTACAGAAATGACTCTGGATGTGCAGTACGTGCCGATGTAGCACTGCCATAAGTGTACAGGATTTCATGCATGTCTGCCGAGCCATAATTCTCTCCAAAACTTTCCTCTGAAAATACTAGTGATGGCTGCTTCTGCACCAGTCCTGAAATGTATATGCACAACCTGTCCTAGTGATGCTTCCTGATAATTTGGTGTACCACAACTTTTCCCGGTTAGATCACAGACATTTCAAATACTTTTTTTTTTTTTTTAAATTTCCCCCCTCCCCCAATACTAATTTTAGCATTTTTATTTGTCATGCTCTCAGGTTAAGAGATATTGCAAAGAAGATGGGGAGTCACTTTGTTCTGTAGGAGGCTGTTAGCCATGCTGAATGTCAGTAATACCTCAGGAGACATCCTCTAGTCTTTTGCTAGTGTGAGGTGATGAGTCTTTCAGTAGTTTTGCCTGCATAAGTTATAGGCAATGTTTTACTGCTTGCAGTAGAGATTTCTAGTCTTTTTCTGTGCTTTGTTGTTATTTTCAGGTAGAGCAGCTCTTACTCATACTTGTATTGATCATTAGGAGAAAGCAGAGATTCCTGTGCAGTGTTGCTCTGTGGCTGTATGAGTCCTGTTTCAGCCAGATAGTTTCAAGGCATTTCTGTCTTACTTGTAGTCTACGGAGTTAAAATCCCAGTACAATCACTACGTACTCCACAAGGCATCAGTAGCGATGCAGCTGTGTTGTACTTAATGTGTGACAAAATAAAGACATCTTGGGAGTTGGATCCTGTTTTATAAGACACTGATGTACTTACTAACCTGATACTGAAGACAGAATGAGCAGATTGATCTCGAGACAATGTTTTAATGTGCTGTGTTCTTTGTCTTTTTTTGCTGTAGATATCCCAGTTATCAGTAGATGAACTGAGTAGCAGCATGTTTGTTTCACAGATGTAGAAGTTCCCAGTAGAACAGTAAGTTCCTTTTCGGTATTTCTGTTTATGGTGGATTGCTTTGTTCAAGGACACTGTGTGATCCAAAAGGGGGGCTGCCTCAGGCCGAGGGACTGAGCCTGCGGGATCCCAGTGGCTTCACGCTTTGCCAACTCAACAGGAATTCAGCAGCTGCAGCACAGATACAGACCAGCCTTACGGCTTGTAACAAGCCATATTTACTTGCATCTAAAAAAATCTGTTTTATAGTGTTCATAGCCTCCTGTCTTGCATCCCCCTGAGTCTGGGCTGTGTTTACAGGTTACTCTTGCTCTGCACGGCTCCCAGCTGCCTGCAGGTGCCTCAGGGATTTGCACTCTTGATGGCAGAGGCTGCTCTACTAATGAGTCAGCTGAAAAGGTGTAACTTCTCTTTTGCTGCTAGTGGCATATTTCTTTTTTGGGGGTAAGCAGGGCTGGGTTGTCATCAGCTGCTGTGCACCTGCAAGGCTGCCTTGGGCTGAGTGGAGATCTGCTGTTCAGCTGCAGTGGGAGCCTGGCTTATGGTGGGTTTCTTCAGAAGTCCTGGTACGTGTTCAAGACCACAACAAATGTCACGAGCAACATATCCTTCACCCTCCTTGCAGAACTTGGGCTTCCCTAGCCTTCTAGGTTTCCGTGATTGGGAACAATGGAGGAGTTTGTCCTTCGACTTCCAGAGTATTATTTCACAGCCATAGCAGCAGTGCGATTTTTCCATAGCTTTGATTTCTGAGTGTTAGCTGATGTTCACAAGAGAAAATCCCTTGAGGGTTTCAGTTCATCGCTGCATTTTTTTACCCCAAGAGAGTAAAGAGCAGTTCAGCCAATTCAACAAGAGGTCACTCGATTTTCCCAATGCAGGCCATTTAGCATACACAGACAGGCAACCCATTCTTCTTTAGGTCACATATTACAGGCAAGTTCTTAAATGCTGGTAATTAATTTGGCAAGCAATTCTGTAATTATATCCTTAGCAGTCAACAGGAGTTATTCATATTGGTGGAGGCCCTTAATCTCTGCTGACATAAATATACTACTGTAAGTATAAATGGCCCCCTAACTGTGGCCACAGACCCCTGTTAGTCTCAGTGTGAATGCTGAGCTGTCCCCATTAGTGAAAATGTGTGTTACACAGCGTATTGTTCCCCAAACAACAGACAGATGTGACACCTGACATGTTAACCCATTTCCATAACACATGCAAAACAGTCTGTTCCACTCAATAAGGAGATTATTTGCATGGGAAGACCCTCAGTCTTGAACTCTTTGAGATTGTTTTCAGTGTTTATTTCAGGAAACTTCTTTTCTTCTGACCTCTTTTCTCTTTAAACTCACGCTGTTAATAAGTAGTGATTTCCGACTAGGCAAGGAACTTCCATGGGATATATTTCTGTAGCAAGCAGGGAACATGGTGCAGTCTCTCCAAATAAATATTGACCATGCTTTTAAGGACCATGGAAAACCTTCGCTTGAAAGATGAAGGGTCAACATATTGAATTTTATGGGATTTCATGGGGATCAAGCTACTGGGCGTGAAGAGGGCCTGGGTCAGACATGGAGCCTGTTATTCACGAGGGCAGTGTGAGCACATGTCAGCCACCACTGTGCCACTTAGCCTCTTTACATGTTGCAGCTGCAGGACAGAAACCTGGTAGAATCTGGTAGAAAAAAGCATTGTCCTTCAGCCTCCCCAGTGCTCACAGACCCACCAATGACCATTTCCATGCAGCAGCATATGTGTTTTGATCCTTTTCCTCAGCTGTTACTACCTATGTCCATGCATAAACTAAAGGCCAGCAAAACTCTCAAGGACACGTCATTTCATGCTACTGGCTGAGCATGCGAAATGATGCTTGTTCTCAGGTGTTTTGCCAGACAAGGTCCCTGGTTGGCACTGGGCAGTGCTGAGGGGTGATTCCCAAAGCTCCTCGAGTGCGAGTTGGGGAACTGAAACGCTTGCTGCTCTGGCAGTTTTTTCTCTTCCTCCTAGTTCTGCAGGAGATAAAAGCCTTGGGTCCTTCACAGGAGGATTTTCACAGGTGCATCCCAAGAGAGGCAGTTTGCTCCCAGAAGGTGGTTGCCTGAGCCCGGGGTTTCTTTGTCTGTGTTTCGTCTCTGGGCTGAATTCACCTTTGGCTCGTGGATTCTTAGGCTCAAGTTTTAATGTGACTGTCAGTGGTTCTTGCCAAAGGAAGCAGGAGCTAGCTGTGGTTAGGGATTTCTTTGGCCCTCTCATTAGTCACTCTCTACCTGCCGTCCTTCCTCAAAAATACAACTATTATTCACCCACCTCCCTCTTTCACTAATTGTCTTGTCAGCGTGTGTGAAGCACACTGGAAATGGAAAACCCTAAGTGCAGATTAAAGAGGATGCCAAGTGTGTTATTAGCAATTTCACCTTACATCAATAAATGAAGGGAATAAAATGTTTTCTCTCTGCAACATACTAATGGCAACCTCTTGGGCAATGCAATGAGGATGCAGATGTGTCTTATTAGTATTACTTCTATTAAAATATAGATCTTTTTCTCTCTGACTTCTCACTCTGTTGTTGTTTTTTTCTTTCCGCTGCAGCAGACCATGTTGAAATTCTGAACAGTAAAATTATGGAGCACCAGGACTTCTTGGTGGGAAGCTGCGCATGGCCTTTCTGTATATATCCCCTCTTCCCTCTATCGTTCTCTACCACCTCTACAGTAAGCCTGTTGCAGCCTACATGTTAACCAAAAACTGATCAATGGGAATGTCAAAAAAAAAGGCACTATAGAAACAATTAACAAACAGCGCTCTGTTATATGAGATATACAAGTAGAAAATTATAATAGACTTTTATAACACATTAACACACTTAATCATTTTATGACTACCATCCTGATAAGTGCATCTGCACAGTGGACTGTTGGTTTACTGTATACTATCGATGGATAAATGTTTGTCTTGTTTTTAAAGTGTTATCTTCCTGTTTTGTTTACATCATAGTCTATTGATTTGTTTTAAAAGTGTACATCATTATCAAGTATACTCAATACCATTTTTCATTATTGTTATGTCTTAAGTTTTCATATACTGTAGGTTTTATGGGGTTTTGTTTGTTTTTTACTAAAAATGTTATTGTGGGAAACAGGAATTATGTGCTTGAAAAACACGACACAGGAATGTTCTGCCCTTTGCTGGATTTTGCTGTTCATGTCAGCTAAAGTTGCTTGTGTTAAATGCTCCTTTTATCACGTAAAATTTGCCTTCAGATAGAGTCTCCAAATTTTTAATACAAGTGATATGAAAGGACAGCTGTCATTGTAGTCCAGTTCAGGGTATTTCTTTCAATACAGTGAGCTGATACTAGAAACTTTTGGAAAAAAAAACAAAACACAAAAGCCCACGCTTAGTAAGGGGACAGGAACGATTTGCTGAGATGGTGATAAGCATTGGGGGATCTCTGCAGTTCTGTTGTCCATTGAAGTGCATTCTCAGCTGCAAATGGCGCACAATCTCTCTTGCTGTTTTTATGGTGCAGTCAGGAAAAAAAAAAAA